>CM074781.1:8627436-8814006 GCA_037355745.1 Pseudo-nitzschia multiseries | reverse complement strand
GCGCATTGAACTGAACACCAATCCTCCTCAAGATCTACAACAAGCTCATGATCTTATCGGCAACATCTTTGCATCCACACAATTTGCTCTTTGATGCACTGTCCACAAGACTTTTGGCATCTCTCCAGGTGCCCTTGTATTCAACCGCGATATGTTTCTCCCCATCCCTATCATCTCTGATATCAACATCATTTGAAACAAACACCAAAACATCATCAACAAAGATGCCCTCCGTGAAAACTCTCATCGCAAACAACATGACTTTGCTGTCAATGAACAAATCATGATCACCAAACCAAATGCAGATGCTCTTCATGCCAAGAACATTGGTCCATTCACCATTGACCAAATCTTCACCAATGGCTCCATTGCCTACTGGAAAACTCCATACCTCAAAGAAAGAATCAACATTTGTCACATCAAGCCTTATCACCCTACTCTTTGACTCATTCTACGAGAAGGAGAAGAGTGTCGTATCTCATCTCTCCTTCTCCCGATACACGTCCAACCGTCATCCCAAATACGATTGATCGGAATCCGAACTTCAATCACACGATTCAATTCCGAGAACACGTCACTTTTGTATATGAGAAGCTTCTCCCAATCTAATACGATTGAATACAAAAGTATCCAAAAACATGTTTCTTTCTTCAGATTTATCATTCCCACAATTCTAAACTCTTACTAAATCAAACTACTATTACATGTTCTCTTTTTAGAGGCTTACGACAGTACCAATACTCAGGATCAAAGTAAGACGTGGATCCATACTTGAACTACGCTGTAGATGAAATTGTGTGCTATTGACGTAGCGGACCGGATGAGAGGAATGGTGGTGCCACGTGGAACCCGTACGAAGTACGGACTGGGGAACACCCTTGAGTATACAAGGATCTCACTGTATCAGCAACATCGGTACGATACCATACCCAGAACGTTCCCTGTAGGTACAGTACGAATCTTAGTATTGTAAGCAGCTCACGATAACAAGCAGCGAATTCTGCAAGCCGCGAAAATCTCTGCAAGCAGCAATCGAATTACAGGCTAAGCGCTAACAAGCCTGTAAAGGTCCTCCAGCAAAATCCAAGCCTACAACACACTCTTTTGCTCCTAAACGATTAGTAGTAGAATAAGTAAACAAATAGCCCATTACGCCCGCCCGCAGAGAAGGCTTAACAGCCAGAGGCTTAACAGCCCAAGCTGTTAAGCCCGACTGTACGCCTGTGTGTGTGGGCACAGCAAACTAAGTGACCGGCCTCTGGGCAATACAACCAGAGTTCCGGATCCCCCTCTAGCACTGCTTAACGGATCCCCCTCTAGCACTGCTTAACCCACCAACACACCAATGAACTACAAGCATTTCACATCCAGTACTACAAGTAGGTTGGCTACTGAAGCTATCATGAATGTAGTGAGTGATAGTTGAGTTTTAGAATTGAAGATGACTTCAAGAAGCTTCTATGATTGATCTATGATACGATTGGAAAAGAACCCTGTTCTTTGATAATCGGAATCAGGCAAGAACTTCAAGGAGAAGACTATCTTGATGTTCAAATAGGATTGAGCAATGACTGATGTGCAGGAATGCTTCAGTGACTCATGACTGATGGAGTGTGTCAGTGACTCATGACTGAAGTGTCTGTGCAGTGTTCAGTCTCCCTTACCCTAAAAGTACTATGCTGGTTTGGCAGGAGCAATGTGTTGAATGCTGATGTATTTGTGTTTGGGACTGCGACGGGTGGTAACAGTGTTGTTGGTATGGACTTGGAGGATTGGATATGGACCTTCGCAAACAATGTCTAGTTTGTTTTGATGATGTATATTGAGAAATATGCCTTGACCTACAATGAATTTGTGTTTGGTGCATTTGCAGTTTGAAGGGATGAGGTGGTTGTCGATTTGAGCTTGTCAATGTTTGGTCAAGGTGATGATGTCGGCGTGAAGTGGGATGATCAAAAGCATGTTGCAATTGAACATGAGTGTGCTGGGCAAGAAGTTGCCAAGTGAGGATACAGGATTTCAGTATAGAGTGTGCATTGCTGTTGCGATTGCTTCATTGATGAGGTTGTTTGCACCTGATTCTGATTTTGGTGGTTTGAGATTGATCATTAGTCAAATGATTTGTCCGGTAGTTTTATGAGAGGACGCAAGGATGCTGTTTGCTGTGGGGGTAGTATGTGGAGAGATGTTGATTGATTTAATGCCTGCATAATCAAGAGGGAATTGAAAGTTGTGTCCATTGAATTTGGGTTCATGATCATGAATGATGTGAGACGGGCAACAGTAGCAAGAGAGCCAGACATTTTTGAAGAGGCGTCTGACGTTGTCTGCTGTTTTCGAGCCTGGAATACAAATGATTTTGATGAGGTTTGTGACAGGGTCAATACATGTGAGAGCATCAAATTGTAATTTGCTTTTGTTGACTTCAACATTCCATGGGCTGATGCAATCATCGTCTACTTCAGTCCCCGGAGTGATGGGTGGCAAATGAGGTGCTAGTTGGACAGCTTGGCAAGAAGACATGCATACAAGCAGGTAGATGAGGTAGTTGGAGATGGTGTTGCGGCAAACTGCACGTAGATCAGGGTGGTGCAAGTGCCGTTGGAGCAGGGCTTCTAGCCGGTTCATGCATGTCAAATGAACTGTGATTTTGTGATACCATTTGACAAGAGGGGCGAGCATGTTGTCTGGGATGACAATTTTCCAGGGAGAATTGGGAGCGAGTTTGCTGAGTTGGCAAACAATGTCAACACTGTCAAGTTTTTAAATGAAAACACACCATGGATCTTTTTGTGGAAGAGTGAGTACTTTTGGGTCATGTGCTTGGTATTCATGGATGGTTGCAAAATGGAATGGAAGTCTGCCTTTGGGGTTGAAGCGTTGATATATGAGGTAACTGTCTTTGACAGGATGACTATCAGTCAATGCATTGCATGATGGCATCGCCATGAGGCTCTTGGCCATGTGTGAAAAGTGAAATGAATCAATGTTTGAGACATAGTTGTCAAAATTTGTTGTCACAATATATGAAGTGAGGGTGGTTGGGGTACAACAGAGAGAGTCAGTGACTGTGTTTTTGGGTCCTTTGATGTAATGGTAAATGGGGTTGTATTCTTTGAGAAAGAGTTTCAAATAGAGGACACGTTGAGTGTTGTAGGTCGAAAGTTTGTAGGTAAGATTTTTGTGATTGGTGTATAGATGGATTACTGGGCCAAGGAGCATTGGTCAATATTCCTTGAATGTTTCAACAATGGAGAGGAGTTCCTTTTGATTGTTGTGTAGTTTGTCTGAGCTTTGTTCAGTTTTTGTGTGAACTACGCGGCAGGTATGTTGTTTTGTTTGATGGCAGTGCCAAGCTGGAAGCTGGAGGCATCAGTATAGATGTGGAATGGGAGGTTGTGGTTGGGACATGTGAGCATCGTCTCAATGGCGACAATGGTTCTCATAACTTCAAATGCCTTTTGGTGTGTGCCGGTCCATTGAAACGTTCAAGGGCTTTTGAGGAGATTTGTGAGTGGTCCTAGAATGCAAGAGCATTGGGGCCACATGTTGCAATAGTAAGTGACAAGGCCAAGAAAAGCTCTGAGTTGTTTGAGGTTCTTTGGCAGGAGCATGGCTAAAATGGCTTTGAATGTCTTGATGTAAGGTTTGATACCATTGGATGTTAGCCAATGGCCAAGGAAGTGGATTTCTTGGATAATCCATTCACATTTGAGAAGATTGATAGTGAAGCACTCCTTCCACGTGGTCGCTTTGTCATTCGCTTCTAGTAAACAGTAGGCTTCTCTTTGGAATACAAAGAACTCTTCATTGATTAGGGTATAACCACTGGAAGCCAGAGCAGGGATAGCTCTGGTTATGTGTTTGGGGCATAGCCACAATCACAGCATCACGCTTATGTCTTTTGGTTTTTAAGCTGTTCTTGTAGCCGGTGTCCAACAGCATGCAAACTCTCTCATCCTCCTCACAATCCAGGCACAAGGGTGTAAATAGATCAGTGAGTTATCTTTCTAACGTTGAAAAACTTAACTCTCAAAACATAGGTGACAGGGGCGTAATATGCCATGTGTGGTGGTAGGTACCATGGGCATCTCCTGTTGGAAGGTAGGTAGGCCAGTAGGTGAAGTAACCAAGCACAAGTTTGTTGGTGTAGTTCCATGTGCTGCCTACTCACTAGTTAGAGAGCATTGAAAAGTGCTCGCTGCTCATTGACTCTTTCTGCAAAATAGGCATCTATCCTACCAGCCTGATCCTTGCTCTTTTACCTTATCTTGTATGAGAACCAAGTCAAAGTGGGAATAGTGGCACTGGTGGTGCTGGAGCGATGAAGCATATTTTTGGTCTGGATCCACTGCAGCTTGTTTGGGTTCTCTAATGGTTGTTTGTGCTAATGGTGGTGACATCCAACCTTGTGTTCTGAGCGGCAGATGTTGCGCCTCTTTTGAATGATCTATAGACGTTGTACATGTCCTTGACAACCATGCTTGAGTCGATGATCGCCACATGACGGTGCTGTACCACCTTCAAAATGTCATGGAAAGGCCCATCAAGATTGGCAGTGGTGGCACGCCAATTTTGCTCCTCATTCATGAACAAAGGCCTGGCAATGATATGCTCCATTTTGTCATAGTCCTTCATCCTTTCGAACTATTCAAGGATGTTTCTCCCCTTCTTGTTCTTTGGAATAAGGGGATGGGTAAAAAACTGCAATGATATTTGGTTTTTGAAATTGCCAGCCAACATTAAGGGAACACAGCAAATGCCATCCATCTTACCAATAACAGTGGATTGATCTTAGTACTTGTGGATGCCTAACAAGAAGATCATGCAGATTTCCTCTCCGTGGAGCCCGCTGTAAAATCCGGACAGGAACATGACTGCACAAGGTGCAAAATGAAACATTTCCTGGCTCATAAAGCCTTCCATATTATTTCACTTCTCCTCCATGTAATCTAGGGCGGCGTCCATGATTTCCAGAGTAACTGGTGCATCTGGTAGCCACACTTCTCCCATGCGCCGGTGGCTTCTGGTGGTGAATCAATTAAACCAAAGAGAGTTGGCCACCAAGGTAGATACAAAACCACACTCTCTTCCTTGTAGGGTAAGGTGAGCCCCAACCCCTACTAGACAAGTGTGAACATAGCTGGTGAAGGCTGAAAGATATTTCCTGACCGTCTCAAACTGCACACACAGGATGTTGCAACCTGGGTCCAGAGACCTGAGAATCATAGCGAAAGCTACATTCATGTCTCAACTGTCCTCCTCTTGCGGAAGTGGACCCTGGGCTGGCATGCATGATAACTCTGTTGCCATATGAACTTGAAAGTCAAAGAAACGAGTCAACTCTCTGGTTTTCCCCCCACTGTAGACTGTTCCTGACTCCAGAAGGTATCAAGAGTGGCTTGTTGGATGCACCTTGCAACTAGATCGCCAGTGGGGCAGCCGGCACCACCTTGCGCACGTCCCTTAAGATTGTAGAGCCAACAATTTTTGGATTGGAAAGGGGTCATCAAGTGATCTCTGTCATGTGGGTTCTTGAATCTTTGAGTGATATCATCATCCATCAACTCGTCGTCCACAAGGCAGTTGTCCAAGTCACAGGCCACCAAAAAGGGGAACTAGTCCCCCAAAATCTGAGAGAAGCATTCTGGGTGCCACACCCCATAGCACGTAATACCTGCATTACTACGACAGCAAAAATCGGTGCATACAATTGCACAGAACCAAAAGATCTGCTTTCTGCAACCCACACACTGCACATTGCCACTTAGCCACCCATGAGGTCCTCCCCTTCCTCCAGGAGCTAGACAAAAGAGGAGGAGCAAACAATGAAAATGTGAGAGGTTCATACATTTTACTTAGCCATATCGTGGATCTGTTTACAAAGGTGATCTGAGCATCCGCTGCCTTGGACAGGTGCTTTCTCCAAATCCCTGTCATGAGAGTGGGGCACACAAACGCATGTTGTGAGTAGGGGGAGATGTGCTGCACTTTGCATAGCTGATTCAAAGCTATCTTGGCAATGCAGGGGGGGGGGGGGGGGGGGGGGGGGGGGGCACAGCCACGCCCCTTCTAGGTCGGTGAAGACCATATGAAACCAGCAGCCATTGGGAGAAGTGAACTTCCATATCAATTGTCCCCTTTTGTTTGGGATCCAACCTTTTATGATGCCCTCTAATGGGGGGGGGGGGGGGGATTGGTCAAAGGCAGATACGTGCAGCGGGATAAACTTGAGAAACGCTTCTTCCGCCATGACACCGCTTGTGAAGTCACCCCGACAAACCGTCTGTTCTTTGTTCAGATCATTTGGTCACCAGAGATCCAGACAAAGTGGATGATTGTATTGCCATTCATTGCCATTTTTGGAAGTTCCAGTATCATGTTTTGCAGTAACTTGGAAGAGGAGAAACCTTTATACATGGTGCTTTCTGCCACAAAATTGTCTGTAAACATGAAGACCTCCAAACCCCTTGGGATGGTTCCTGATCCAAGCTTGCGCTTGAGCGGGGCCCAGCACCAAGACACGCCGGGGGCACTTACCGTCGGCTGTTCCAATGGGAGCACAATGCAGTCCACTGCGACTGACCAGCTGGACTTGCCGCGCCTACCCCGAGATGCACGGGGGTGTCACAAATTTAACAAGGTGGACTTGCCCTTGGTCTCAGTCCCCAAGTTATGCAAGAATGGTTGCCAAGTACACTTCTCACGTGACTCGGTGACCGTCACCGGCACCTCCAGCCTCACGGTCTTGGAAGGCCAATGTGACCCCCTCCAGAACCTGTATATGGTTCCCCCTCCACCAACCAGACCCTCCAAGGGTGATGGCAGAATCTCCAAGGGTGATAGACCCCCTGACTAGCAAAAACGAAAACAACGAAAACGAATACAACAACAGCCAAAACGAAAACGAAAACAACACGAAATACGAACACAAAAACGACGAATATCCAATACACACGGGGGCAGGAGCATACCAGATTCAAGCCATCCCCAAACTTTAACCAGATTAGCTGCTTCCCTGAAGTTTGAGAATGATTCATTTGACACTTTCACAGACCAAGCGCCAAATTCTGTGTGGATCTTTCTTTCTTTGGATTTCCAAGTGGAGCACCTGAAACCCGATCCAGAGGTGTCACTGACCACATAGCAAGCTTCTTTGTTGCACATCCTAGCTGGAATTCTGGGGGGATCATTTGCACATGACAGTTCCATTCGTGCATTCACATCAGCTTTGAATCAACTCGCCATGGACACCCAAGTGAACAGGTCTCCTTCAGGCGGAATAGACTTGTCTTGTCGAGAGAGGGGAATGACCCATCCTCTTATACTGCAGTGGGGTTTCTAGGAATTCAGCGTGAGGTAAAGTTCCTTGAGGTAAGGAACTATAGATGTGTACATCATTGCCACAGAAACTAGAAAGCCCACACACAATTCAAGCGTTTTGTGGTGGATCTTTCCTGACGGCGGTTTTCTTTCCTTTTCCAATTTGGCTTGTAAGTCCGGGTACCCTACCTTGGTGTGCTTGTCAAGCATATTAACCTGCAGGGCAATCCAACATATTTGGTCCTGAAGTTTGATCCATCTCTCTTTGTTGACACCCTTACAGACTCATCCATTGTTGGTGGATACCGTAGCACCTGCCCATGCACCCAGTTCCTGACTCGGACTTCTTGGTTTGCATGCAGCGCCCTGTAGACCCAGCCAACAGAGCCCTTTTGCCATCTTGCTGCTGCACTCCCAAGCAAGGTCCCTTGTAGGAGCCGTGATTTGAACGTCATCCACCTACTGCGTGATTTCTGCGGCGTGTAGTCCATCAGATTGGAGCTTGGAGATCCATGGTTGTGTAGGGTCATAGGATTCCATCCCTGTAAGGTTTAGGTGTACCCAATCAAGCGTGTACAGGTTGCTTAGGTCCCAAGGGTCTCCAAGAACATTTTTTTTTGCCTCCAACAATCCCTGTACAGAGTTGTAGGGGGAGGATTTGAGGCCCATTGCATTGCAAATCCATACACCCATTGCACAAGGTTCATTGGGTGCTGAAGCTAGCAACTGAGAGAGGTCTACTCCGCAGTATTTTCTGAGGTCGTGGTGCAATGGGAAGTTCAAGAACTGCTCCCCATAATCATTATCAGCCAGCCACATGCCTGCAACCACCCATTGCAGCATGGAGTCCACAGTAGGGAGGGTGAACCACAAAGCGTATAGGGTGTCATTGAGGCCTGATCTGGTGTGGTCCTAAAGGATACACACGTCCATTTCACCCTTTGGAACATGGAGCATGAACATCATAGCCTCAACAAATTTTGTATCCACAAGCTTGATGTACCCCTTGCCGATCACTACGGAGAGTTTCTCTTTGACTAGAGCCTTGATACTGGGGTCCATGTAAGATGGCTGCTGGTCAGCATTCAAGGGGGCTGGGCCAGCGAACATAGGCTTAAGGCCAACTTGAGCTATTTCCTGATAATTGAGAGGCCACCACCAAAAGAAGATAACAGAGCCTTTGTCCCAAGTCCACCAGCTACAGTCGTCTGCTAGTATGACGCAAGCTTGGAGGCCGTCCCACTTGATTTCTCTAGTGTTTGTGCCCGCTTTTCTATGTAAATGGAACCATTTGGTGAAGTCACTGTAAACTTTCTGTTTTCATAGAACCAGGCAGAAGGCCCGTAGTTTCTTAAGTGCCCACTTGAAATGCAGAAGGTCGCCTGGCTTGGAAAAATTCAGGGGAGGTTCAGGTTGGTCGCCCCATTCCTGGCTCAATGCCTCCACAATCTTTTTGTTCCATGGATGTTTGGGGACCACAGCATTGTCTGACTGTGTAGCCTTGTCTGTCATGGCATTGGCGTGGTCTTCAGTCTTAGCCTTTAGTGTTTTGACATCAAAGCCGGCTTCAAGGTCCATTACCTTGACCACTCCCTGGTACAAAGAGGGAGTGGAGGGCATGCGTGTCCTGCTTATAACTTGTGTTGATGGTGGCGGTGAGTTCTGTTGCTCTTCCCCAGTTGAGGTTAAGCCAGTTTGGGTTGGATCACTCCCCCGGAACCATATGGCTTTGGCAAGGACCTTGCCTGAGGTCTCATGATTGATCAATGCATTGAGGACATGTTCATTGTGAATCTGGTTCACTCTCCCTGAGGGAAAGTTGAGTGCATCCCCTAGTTCCTTCACTGTTAATTGTCTACTAATACACATTCCCTGGAAATTCAGGTGTGGGAGGGATATCCTTGTCCTCTTTCTTGACCATTTCAGCCATCCATTTGATGAGTTACTTTGCTGAGGCTTTGCTTCAGCAAGGAAGTTGTTATTATGAGCTCTGCTGAACAAGATTTGGTGAAGTGCAGTTTGAATCGTCGAAGGTAAAATGAAGCCAATAGGTTTGTCACATAATATTCAGTTTGCTCATTACACCAGCAACCAACCATCCGTGATGCCTCCAAGTTTACCGTGGGAGAACTGTGTAGAACCTGATTTCCGATCGTGTGATAATATCCCATTGTGGAGGTCAGGAGTTCGTTTCCATTTCTTTCCTTTGTGGAAGGTCCGGTGGGCACACCTATGTCTAACTTTGTCCACGGCGGATCTTCTGGTCCACGGCTGGGGACGTCAAACTGGCTGTTGAGCCATAATGCATTTGTGTGCAACCCCACCTACCACAACCAGGTGGGATAGGTTTCAAAACCACTCCAACTAATTTGGTAGCCTTTTTCAGCATGACCTCCACACGTTCTTGGAATAAATCATTAGGCTGGTCCACGCGCTTGGAATTTTTGGCGGGCTCCGGTTGCAGAGGGGTACACGGGCTGGCCATCATTGGTTTTAATTTCGTCGTGGTGGAAGTCTGCGACGGGACTGAGACCCCAGGAGCCGTTTCTTCTGTTCCCCGCTTAGTCCCGACAGGGACAGTCAAACCTTCTTGGGGGCCTTGTCCACTCTGATTTTCAAAGAACAGAGTTTCTTCATTATGTTTTCATGTTCCTTTTTCAAAGCTGCTAGGTGGGTATTTACTTCATCTCGCATGGCAGCCGGGTGCCGCATGTGCTCATTGAGAACTTTTTGAACCACCAAGTGATTGGAGAAGCTGTCTTGTGTGAACTCCAACGCCGCCTGCCTTCCCTGTAAGCAGCCCCACATTATCACTGAGTTGTCCACCCCCAATTGAGCTCCAACCTTCTGGGCCTTGTGAAGGTGCTCGAATATGACTCGGACACAGTGGGAGACATACCACCAGTTTTCCTTTGAGGAGGAAGATTGGATTTTTGGAGATCTTGGTAGGTCTTACATATCCATTGGATGAGGCCTGAGGTGAAGGTCTTGGCGTCCTGAATACACATCTGGGCTAAGACCTGGCCTTCCATTGAGATATTAATGGCAGCCTCCTGCCTGATTGTCTCTGCAATGTTGTCCAGCCCAGTTTGGAGTTTGTATCTGAAACCATCCATAGACCCCTCTCTTTCAAATGAAGTCCACTAGGGGATGGCCAACAGTATTATGGGATCTGCACTGAATTTCCCCCTATGAATACCTCGGGGATCACATACCAAAAACTCTTCATGACCAGCGCCGCCTTGAGGGAGTAATGCCCGCTCTTTCTAGTGGAGGACTCAAAACCTACATTTCTGTCCGTTCCTCCCTTTGAGTTGAATGCCAGGGCTAGTAGGATGTGGGGGTCCACGGCATGCAAGTAGCCTGCCAAGTTTTTTGTGTGCAGAGTGCACCAGGCTCCCACATCCGTCTTTCTGGTGAAGTAGGTGTTCACTAGGCATACCTTTGTGCTGTCACTCTCTTCCCTGAAGGAGGTGAATTGCACCTCCAGGGTGTTCAATTGCGGTTGTAGATCTGCCATGTCAGCCAACTTTGCAGGGGGAGTGATTGATAGGGAGTTGAGGTCAGGCAGTCTTGCCAAGAGGTCAATTTGAGTCACGAGATTCTGTCCAACAAAATATCACCTGGGGTTTGGGTGCTGCAAGCCTTGAAGAACTCTAAAATTTCTCCCAAGCTAGCCATAATCCCCGCGTGAATCCCAGCGGACAGCTTGGACAGGTCGGGTGAGAAGTAATTGAACAATTGTGTGACCTTGTCCTGCTTGGCTTTCACCAAGGCTGGTGGTTGAGCTTTTGCAGTCTTTTGCTTGGTTGCTGCCTCGCACTGTACTTATGATTCAAATATTATTATGATAATAATAATAATATGCAGCCATAATGACCTGCAATTTTTTCAATCTCCTCAAAAGCTGGCCTATCTCCCAGCTGAAGAAGAAAAAGGAAGAACCAATCTAGTTAGAGTTGTACAACTTGGCGGTGTGTTGGTTTTGTTTGAGAGCAATCATGTTTCTTTTTCGTTTGTGGACTTGAAAGGTACGTGCCTTTATGCCGTACTACGCGTCGGATAACAATTGAGAAAGTACAAAGCGTACAAATTCTACCGTATGGTTCTTCAGGGATTGAGGACACAATTTCTTCCTATAAAGAGATTACTGAAATCCCCAAATGACCGCCATTGGCTGTACTGTATCGACTGAAAAGATACCACAGGAAAAATTTAAAAGGTATCACGGGAAATTACGTTGCAAATCGTGTCTGTTAATCTGTGTTAATTTGTGTTAATTTTTGCGATTGAGGCTACGAGTTTAGTTGCTAATGCCACTCGATTTTAAAAGACTGGTTATGAGCCTCTTTTTTCACGTGTTATTTTACACACTAAGCTAAAAACTTCCCGACAAGCACCTGTCCATGGTATTGTATCTCAGGCTAGTATAGAAACTCCAAAAAGTTGGTAGCACAGGCAAATGAATCCCCACATGAAGGGCTCTTCATCGATGTATTTGTAGCTTATTTACTCCAACGGTTTGGGAGGAATGAGCACACTAATAGCATAGGTAGTAACGATTCACATGTTTTTTAAATTCATCGGGCGCTGTTTTCGCACCTCTATGGTAATTTTTGGTAGTGTTTTTGCCGTAGGAATGCTGCCCGGACAGGTTAAGATTTAGTGGTTAATGATACGCGCTGACGCTCTGTAGATTCTGGTACACTTTCTACGTGTCCGAGTGGCATTAGCAACTAAACTCGTACCGTACTATCCTCACAAATGTGGCGAATGATAGTTGATGTAGCGAGCCAAATGAAAGAAATGGTAGTGCCACGTGGCACTACCTACTAGTAGTAGAAGGCCAGACCAGGGGTGACGCTGAATCTAGCAGATTCATTATCACTAAATCTAGCTTCTAAGCACACGCCCTAGACCCCAATAGACTTAACAAGCAGGCCAAGGATTCACTGAAAATATACCACAGGAAAAATTTAAAAGGTATCACGGGAAATTACGTTGCAACTCGTGTCTGTTAATCTGTGTTAATTTGTGTTAATTTTTGCTACTGAGGCTATCACAAATGTGGCGAGTGATAGTTGTTGTAGCAAGCCGAATGAAAGAAATGGTAGTGCCACATGGCACTCCCTACTAGTAGTAGAAGGCCAGACCGCGGGTGACGCTGAATCTAGTAGATTCACTATCACTAAATCTAGCTTCTAGCTAAGCACATGCCCTAGACCCCGATAGCCTTAACAAGCAGGCCAAGGATTCCTCTAGCAAACTCCAGGCTTCCAAGGAATTCCAATGGATTCCCTGTAACAAAATGGATGAAGAATTGCTTGCAACTTTAAGACTCGTACGAAAGTCAAAAAGCTCAGAAAATACAGGTTAGCGCTAACAAGCCTGTAAAGGATTCCTCATCCAGCAAAATCCAAGCATACAGCTCACTCTTTTTGCTCCTAATCAATAGTAGTAGAATAAATTGGCCCACCACGCTCGCCCGCAGAAAAGGCTTAACAGCCAAAGGCTTATCCGCCAAGGCTGTTAAGCCTGGATGTGTGCCGGTGTGTGTGTGGGCAAAGCAATAAGGAACCGGACTCACCAGCCTGCAAAAAACCCAACAGGCTGGAGTTTCCCGGAACCCCCTCTAGCACTGCTTAACCCACCAACACACCCATGAACTACAAGCATTGCACATACAGTACTAAAAGTAGGCTGGCTACTGAGGCTATCACAAATGTGGTGAGTGATAGTTGTTATCCGACGCGTAGTAACTCGAGCCTGTCTACAACAATGTGAACGATGGATTCATAATTGTGAAAGAATTCGACGAACCAAAAACTGCTAACTAGTTCTCCGCGCAATAGAACAACATCATAATTGGCTTTGTGATATTGCTTACAAAAAAGAATAAACGGTCAACGCTAGGATTAAGTGCAAGAAGATAGTATGATAGTCTAGTATACTTTACCATGGTTGCTCGAACACCTTCTTTTTCTCCTTGATATTTCGATACACCCATTTTGCTCCACAAACCTTGTCAACCTTGAACCCACAGCGTTTTTTCAAGGTTTCGTAGCTCTCTTTTACATCAGACGGACGTAGGTTATCGGCTGCTTTCAGAGTAGCTTTGTAAACGATCAATTCTGTGCAGATGTGTTTGCACAAGGCGGTTCGAGCTTCTTGAGACAACTCTTTCGGTTTGAAATTCTTCTTTTTCTTGGCGTAACTATCTATAGATCGAACTTTTTTGTACAGAGATTCGACATAGGGGGTCACACCAGGATATTGTTTTAGTGCTTTTGAGTTGTCGCTCGTCCATAAACCAACAGTACGATTGAAATCGTCCATCGATTGCTCTGATCGAATGACGTCAATTCTTATACTTTCCTTTTTTCTTTTTCTTCTAAGAATTTCTTCCAAATAGGTCTCGTAATTGTAGTAGTTGTGTCCATAACACATAATATCTCCGCTTAAACAAGATCGGGCGAGCTCATCGCAGGAAAGCACGCCGCCTTTTTGTTTCTGCTTCTTTTTCTTCGGAGATAAAAGGGCACTATTCACCATCGCAGCGAATCCATCTTTCCCGGGAAAACATTCTTGTGAGAGCCTTCGAAAGTTAGCCGAGGGCTCTCCAGTTTTATTAGCGACCGTCCATCTCGGTTCCCTCGCAAAGGCAACAAGTTCGTAGTTGTACCACGAGGCCAATCGATCAACGGGATCACGAACGTTGACAAGAAATTGATCATATCGAGCATACCATTCCGTCGGGCTCAGTCGAGCTCTCATGTGCACACGATCTTTCGGTATTGTTGCCATAGCACACACCTGTGATCGAATTATACTTGCATTTTTGCTATTATCATTCTTTTTATCTGTATTCAATTCCTTGCACTTATCGAGTGCTTTCGCGGCCATTCCCTGAATCGCACTGCCACCCGCCTTTCCGATATGAACAAATAGGTGTTTTTTAGAACGATCCTTTACGGGGAGTAATTTTGGTTTCTTTCCATTGTTGTCGTTGTTCCTTTCTGATTCGGTCGACGACATCATCGCCAATTGATAGCCCCCGAATATACTTGAGTAAAATAAGAGGCATGCCAAAGCCAGTGACCCGAATTGACACACAGGCACCCGTCTTGTCATTGCTCTCATCATCATCGGGTGTTTCTTTCCCGTCGAGTTTTTCATGTTGGAATACTTTCCTGATATCATCCCTTCCTTTCCCGTTGTTGAAGGCTTTGCCAACGTCGTTGTGCTTCGATTTCGTTGTGCAAGGTCAAAAAGTCGCATTATTTTTTAAGCCCTTGTTCCCATGTCTTCAAAAGATTCTACCGAGTATTTTTGAAAAAAATGTCTGATCGTTACAATTACGATACTACCGGGGCGGGGGGGGTGGGGGGGGGGTATAGTTGGTTTTGATAGAACATTTCGATTAACTCTTACCAGATGCTGGCAAGCTCTTATTATTACTGTAACTTGGAACAATCAAATGACTGAACGTTATCGGGAACGATCCTGTAATCCAAATCCGTTCTCGTCCAGCATTGCTAGGTACAGTATATCCCATACTATTGAAACACGTAACGGTGTGCACTCTTTCACTTTCATACCGGTAGGGATTGATGTAGCGAACCGAATGTAAGGAATGGTAGTGCCACGTGGAACGTACGACGTACGAACCAGAGAACAGCCTTGAGTATGCAAGATCTCGTCACTGTATCACCAACATAGGTACTATATGTAATCACCCCTCCTCCGATTTGGTTGGCACGTGTCAACCCCTCTCTAAAGAAAAATTCGAGGCGCGCGCGCCGAGAATTTTTCTTTAGATAGGGGTTGACTCGTGCCAACCAAACGACTCCGAGTAGTATCTGGGGGGGGAGGAGTTTTCTTTAGGGTGTTTCTTTTCCTCGGGCTGCGCCCTCAGAAAAGAAACACCCTAAAGAAAACTCCTCCCCCCCCAGATACTACGAGGAGGAGTGCAAGGAGGAGGGGTGATTAGGTATGTAATACCATGGTCGTAAGGGAGAGCACAAAGGGAAGAGGAGGAGGTTCTTGTTGCTAGGGACCAATGCTTGCTGTTTGTTGTCGTTGTTGGGGCGGGGGGGGGGGGGGGGGGCGGGGGGGTGCTGCTTCCTCTTTCGATCGTGACGTCCGGATTACATCCCCCCCTTTCACGGTAAATTGCGCGGATTCTACTCTTCCCGCAGTCCCACGTGTTGTATGTGTGAAAAATTACTTTAGTATGGGAAAACCGTACTAAAGTAATTTTTTCGATTCCGTGTTGACCAATCAAAAAGTAATTTCAGCCATTTTTCACACACAACTCCGTGTGTTAAGCAAGTAAGTATTGCTCAACACACGGAGTTGTGTGTGAAAAATGGCTGAAATTACTTTAGTAATTTTTGACACATACAACACGGTGGACTGTGGGTAAGGGGGATCCACTTGCTCGACAGGCAAAGAGGTTACTAACTCCCGGGATTTAGAAGCAGTACTACCGGTACAAGATTGATTGATTCCTCCTTGACACGACTTGTGTAGAATCTAGTAGAATCCCTACTAGACCCCAGATTTTGGAAACTTCCCCGTACAGTAGGATCTAGTAGTATCTCTACTAAGTCCTGGATTTCAGAAACTTAATCACGCATATACTTTCAGCCGTTCTTACCGTTCAAAAGTATTTTTAGTGTTTTGTCTTAAGTAACTTAGTATTTTTAAGCTTTTGTCACATACCAACTCCGGGTGTTGTTGAGCAATATATATGGCAAAGAGGGAACTAACGCGGGATTAGCAATAGCAACAGGGATTTCGCTCATTTGATTCCTTCACATTGTGTAGAATCAAGTAGAATCCCTACTGCAACCTTGATTTATTGCTGTTTTCCCCTGTTGAAATTCATTATTTCAAAATCAACCACTTTGCAAAAGCAATTTGCAAAAGCAACTCCCCCCACCCCGACCATGGGAATAGACCCTTTTCGCTGCTTCCTATCCTAGCATTACAACAACAAGCAACCCATTCTATTACACTGTAGTAAGTCATTGCCGGTCCTTCGTTTGCTTGGAGGGGGAAGATGTTCAGGCTGCTGCGGTTGCCGTTGTCGTCGTGGTGGTCATTTGTTTATTCCTAGTACCGTACGGTATCTAACGGCACTCTTCTTCTTTTTGCTTTTGACCATGGGAATATCCCCTTTCCAGCAACTATGGTTTGACCTACTACTAGTAGTATTCCACCTCGAAAGAGCAAGGCTCCAGCTCGCTAGAATCGATCTTCTGCTCCAGCTCCTCAAGATCTTCTGACTTGGTCTCGGTCATTTACGAACGCAATGGACTTGGACTCGGTCATCTATCGACGCAACAGCAACAACAACAACCCAACGTCGGTCTGTAGCAGCCAGGAATTCTTAACAAACGCATTAACAGCAACAACAACAACAACCTCTCTCCTCACGGCGTCTGCCTGCTGCTCCAATCTAGGGGAATGGTGTATTCACGGCGTGCGAACTAGGTGCTGTTGCTGCTACTCTCCCCCCGGCATCCGAACTACAAGCACTTTGCTGCTCCGATCGAGGGGAATAGTGTATCCATGGCGTCCGTCAGTCTAGGGGACTGGTGGTGTATCCACGGCGTCCAAACAACTACTACAGGTACAAGCGCTGCTTGTTTGTTTACTTCAGGACGGCCACCGTATTTCTCACTCCAGCATCCAAACTACAAGAAGCGCAGAGCTAGTACAGGCTCTGATTTTGGCACCAACAGGAGCCTCAATATTTACCATAGTTTGCTCTCTAGCAAGAAATAGGTCTACAGACTAATTCTACTAGCTCTTTTTTTGTAATATACCCTGGTCCCTAGTCTGTTGTGTATTAGTCTGTTCTGGGAGTATCGAAAAGAGTGCTACGTGAAGAGTGCTCAGAATACGACTGGAAATCGCCACCGAAAGAGTAACACTAATCGTACTACTAGAAAATCACGTACCACTTCTACTCATATTATGTACCACTCATACGGAGTATTTCGCAAATTACCAAAGTATCATCCCATTATCAGAGCAGAAAACCCTACTAGTATTTGTGTAGGAATTCTACGGCATATTTTCGAAATTACTTTAGTATCATGCCATTGTCAGAGCAGAAAACACTACTAGAAATCGTGTAGCCATTCTACGGCAAATTTTCGAAATTACTAAAGTATCATGCCATTGTCGGAGCAGAAAACACTACTAGAAATCGTGTAGCAATTCTACGGCATATTTTCGAAATTACTAAAGTAACACCCCCTCCCCGCACCTTTTTCGCGCCCATTGAGTCTGTTTTAAACTCACGAGTCCCTTTTTTTAATTTTACTTAGACGTCGATTTTGTGAGTGCACGTGCTGTCCCGTGCGAGCCATGGTATTACGGTAGTACGATACTCACTGCAAGCAGCAATCGTCGTACTGCGAGCAGCAATCGACTGTAAGCAGCAAAATTACAGACAAGCACTAGCAAGGAGCCTATAAAGTACTCTTCCAACAAGAACCAAGCCTACAGCTCGCTCTTTTGCTCCTAAAACGATTAGTAGTAGAATAAGTTGGCTTATACGTCCAGGTCCAATAGTCATCCCTATTGTACCCGTACAACAAGCCTATCTTGGTGGTTTGATAGTCATCCTATCGGATCACCGGTTCCTCCCAACGTGAGGATCACCTGAAGGCCCAACGCACCGATGACAATTACCGCCGTCACATAAACGATGCTCGTGTTTCAGTCAAATTTGTGCGATGTTTTAAAATATTCTGAAACATTTTGTTGCGCAATAATTCTCTACCTATTTTTGCACGCAACAATTTCAAGTAGGTATATTTTCACATCCATTGTTTCAGCCCGTTTATCATGGTTGTTCACAATTTTTCTATTCTACAATTTTTTTTCAAGCTTACCCCAATAATATTTATTTGCCATTCAATTTTTGTTTTTGTCCACACGAAACTCATGTTTTGTAATAATATCCTTTGTGTACAATGATATTGTTGTAGCGTTATTACGAATGTATGAGCTTCTTGATAACCATCAATCTATTCTGTTACGTCGCTTTCACATTACTCACACTATGTTTTTTGAATATCAAAAGCCAACCACCATATTTTTCTACTAATAAGAAAGTATTTTATCCGCATTTCAAATACTCTTCGACATTTTACAATATTCCCGCTACGCTTATCAAATACCAAAATACAACAAATATATTTTGTAACAAATACGAAAGTATTTTATCAGCCTTTGCAATTACCTCGTTTATTGTATTCTATTCGAACAGAATACCCGGAACAATATTGTGCAAACCCTAAAATAATAATGAACTAGCCGTTCTGCTATAATGATGTTGAAATCACCAATTACTCTTGTTCGTTTTTATTGTATTCCATGTAAAATTTGTAGTCCTCATCATCTTCGCCTAGAATCTCAAGAATGCTACATTTTTGCTTCCATTTTTTTCCCTCTTTGTCCTCCTCCTTATCTTGTTGTTTACGATTGCCATTTTGCTTTTGGTACATTTTAAGTATTTCCGTCTCTAATTCTTTCGACTGTTGTTCCTCCCTTTGCTCTTCCAATTCACTTACTACGTATTCGTAAAGATCATGTCCCTCGTTACTCCACCCCTCCTTATTTCCTGACTTACCATCAGTGAATTTTTTTCTCAACCTCGTGCCCTTTGTTGTGTTTAGCCACGAGTTGTAGTCGTTGTAAAGGAAAAGCAATGCAAAAGCTTCATCGCTTGGGGTGAAAATGTTACTGACTGTTATTCTGACTGATTTTCTTTTGAAGTCTGTCTGTTTTGGTGACACCGCTCCAAGAATTCTTTTCATGAAGTATTTGAATTCTTGTGAATTTTTCCGTCAATAGCCTTTGTGCAATTGGTACCTATTTTCTGAGTTAACGTCTTGGGTGTCCGTGATCAGAACCGTTCCTGGGAAACTATCTGGTATCTGGTTGTTTCTTTTATCGTCTATGTGTCAGTGTTAAGACAACCAAAATGTTAGAAAGGATTATGAAAGAGTGCATTCCGGCAATCATTTTATTGTTGGTTGCTTACCTTTGTAGTTTTTCCTCGCAAGAGTTTGAGCATTGTGCCTACACATAGTGACTACTCGGCAATAAATTCCACTCCACTTTTGGTCCTTTATATCGATCGTATTTGGTATTTCATTGTTATTTGCTTGTTTTACAATGTTGAATATCGTTGCCTTCACAAATGTATTCTCTGGCGGGAATTTAAATTTCCTGAACGCTTTTTCTTTGACATGTTTGACAATGTTGTTTTCCAAGTTATTGTTATCGGAGTCTTTTGTTGTCCGTAGAAAATTTCTGTTGCTACTGTCTGTGGTTCTATATGTTTGGCTATTGTTTGTGTTTGTTCGGTCCCTTCCCGATACACTGCTGTGCGGGCTGTTTGTGTTATTGGTAACAATGGTTTTACCTGTCACCGGACTGCAACTACTACTAAGTTCTACCATTATTTTTTTGTTATCTCGTGCACCTCAACTTACCGTTTTTTCCTTTGATTGATTTGGCGCGCTATTTTTATGATAATAATGTTGTTTGTAGGAATCATTTGGTAATTTTTTTTCATTCATACTGTACACACTGTAAGCTCTTGATTTACTGTCTCCAAGGAATTGCTGTATTTCAATTAATTGTACTATCTGTGAGTGTTGTTTCACTGTCGCCTGCCTATCTTTTTTTCGAGCGTGCTGTGATATTCTGGAATGTGGAGTCCTCCAAATTTTGGCGCGGACCCGAACATTTTGATGTTCACTACCCTACCGTACTTACTGTACCGTATCATTCCGTATTCTCTTATTTATTGTTTTTCCATTTTCTGCAACGGCGTTGCAGGAAATTCCATTTTTTTGGTGGTTGAAACTCACCCCTTAATTAATTTTGGAGTGGATCACAATCTGTAGGTTCAATGGAGGAAATGCCGTTTTTGTTGTTTTGTTACTTTCTAAGGAGTACATTTTTCAAATGTACCGACTTCTTTAGGTGATATTTTACTTCATTTCTGTTCTATTTTTTGCACTTAATTTGTACCGGTGATACCGTCAAGATTGTCATGCTCTTTTTTTTTAATGGAATCCTTACAGAGTTGCAGAGTCAGTTTTTCACGCTTCCCCATCCACTCCTTTTCGTCTTGTTCCCTCTTTTCCCCCCGGTTTGTCAATTCTTTTACTTTCCGCTTTTTTCTTTTTTGACTGTTTGCTTGCTTTGTTCATGAATGAATCCCACTGCTGTTTGGTACATTTTTTTCGTGTTTTTGTTATTTATCTTCTCTTCCTTAATTGTCGGAAATCTTTCTTGTTTGGAGTAGCATTCGTTATCGTCTGTTGATCTGCAATACCATTGCAATCTGTCATTTTCAATGATTGCCTCATTCATCTTTTTTTGCCAGTTGTTGTACCAAATGTACGTCATACAAGGACGGTTCCCAGGGTGGTAATGTACACATTCATTTATGTGTTCTCTTGCCTCCGGTGTCAGATTACTCCATTTTTTGCAGGGAAAGTACGATCATCTTGTATCATTCTCTCTCGTTGTATCAATTTTACTTCCGGTCCAATACCCATGTTGTCGTAGCACTTAATGTCTTCTGTTGTTTTCAATGCTGGATAACCACATGAAATGTATGCAAGAATGACTCCCATTGCCCATACATGGTCCATCCCGTCAGTGTTGCCTTCTTCGTAGTCGGGAAATACTTCCTCGGTTATGTACTTGAAGCAGTGCTCCCAAATGTTCAAAGCTTCGTCCTCCTCGAAATGTCATTTTTTGCTGTTGAGTCTTTTTTGCACTTCTTCTATCTTCTGGCATCCACGAAGGACTGTGGTAACCAAGTGTCCGTTTTTGGCACACAACACATCAAATCCTGTTTCGAAATGATATAGAAATGGGTTTCTGTCGTTGTTTAGGTCATCGTGGTTCAGCTCATGCATCCGTTTGGTGTAATCCTTGGACAAGACAGTACACTGGGTTGGCACAACTGTGGTTTTGTTTGCCGGTTTAGGTGTTTTGTTTTTCATTTTCCTGTTATTTCCCAGTTGTAACGCAGTCATGCACCTAGTTGTACCACAATACACCTAACATTCGTAATCCAACGCAGAATCATAAAGTTGGTGTATGTTGTTTTCTCCAGGCGTAGTAACTTCAGTTGTTGGTTGTGGCTGTTTTTTCCCGAACACACATATTTCTTACTAATGTTACATACCGGCACCACCGCCACGACGGTGCACAGAAATTGTCTGATTCAAAAACAGACTACCTTTAAGTAGTGTAGCTTTCCTCGTCCGGATATAATTAATTCTTGATATAGATGTGAATGTGTCCAGTGGATCGATTCCCCCGTAGAGACGTGTACAAAGGGTAGTAGTCTCCGTAATATTTTGTTATTATTTTTTGATTTTTGTATGAACAAGTAACCAAAATAGTGTTTCTCAGTTACTTTTTGAGTGCAAAAGTGTGTTATTTTCTGAAATTTTTGGATGAATATTGCTCATACTATGTATTGGGTAGACTGTGAAACAATATTGACAATTCTCAGGCTGATACTTTAGTCACTATGAATTTTATAATAATGTTTGTCCCTGGCCATACATGTCCCAAAATTGTGATTGCTAGTCACTTTTTGAGTGCAAAAGTGTGTCATTCGAGGCAATTGAAGGATGAATATTGCTCATACTATGTATTGGGTGGACTATGTAACAATGCTGACATTTCTCAGGCTGATACTTTAGTAATTATGAATTTTAGAATAATGTTTGTCCCTGGCCATGCATGTACCAAAATAGTGATTGCTAGTCACTTTTTGAGTGCAAATGTGTGGCATTCGCTGTAATTTCAGGATAAATGTTGCTCAGGACGCATACCATGTTTTTTTTGCTAATTATGAAACACTATGGACAAGAAATCTATGAGTGACACTTTAGTCAATATCTAAAAGTTACTAGTCCTAGTAATACTAGTTATTTTTTGAGTGCAAATGTGTGTCATAGGCTGCACTTTCAGGATCAATATTTCTCATACTATTGATGGAATACACTATGAATGAAACTGGATTAGTGACAAGCGGATACTTGCATTTGGTCAAGCTTAAGCCTCATTCATCCATTCAGGAAGAGTTTGTGGAACTATACTCTGAGACTGGTTTGGTTGTGTCAGAAGATTACTCGGATTCCTCAACATTTCCATCCGTCGGCTCACAATTCCCACGTTCCTTGCTGTAACATTGTACTAAATCAGATACTCTTTTAATGGGTCAACGATTGGTTTCTTTCAGACGTGAAACCTGAAAGTATGGGCACCACATGGCATGCTGCCCTGCCTTACCTTTTTTGAAAATAAGGTAGTAACCCGGAAGTCTTTCATAGTGCTTGTATGCGCTGAAAAGGTACCTACTAACCTCTCCAATTAGAACTGGGCCGTTTCTTTTTTCAGTGTAACAAACTTGTTCGTTGACTTTGTAAATGGGAAACATTAACTCTGGATCCGGTTCTTTCAACACAACACTTAGGCCAAAGGATTGTGGGGGGACCTCCATTAATTTTCAAAGGAAATTTTGGCAGGGTTACAACGATGTTATTAGCAGTTTTCGCCACATCTCTAACCTCTTCTTCCCTTTCATTTGAACCCTCTTTTTCACCTGTTTTACTAGTTTTGTCTGTCAAACCAGCATCCTTTGAATTACCCTTAGTTGTTTCAATTCCAGATTGTTTAGATTCGTTGGCCTTTTTTTTCGAACACTCGCCGGCAACTGTTGATCCACAATCATTATTTTTCTCCTTGTTGAGATGGTTCCTCGTGGCAACATTGCCACCGTCAACTTGAACAACCCATGGTGGGATGAATCCACGCTTGGAATGATTTGTATGATTGAAAGTGAACATAGCCCATCCTACCAGGTAAGTGTTATTTGATCCGCTGAACTTATTTATTTCAACCTTTGATGTTTTGAAGCAATCCCAAGTTTGCAAGTCTGACGGTTTGTGAAAAATAAAGTCACGACCCTGGAGGTGTTTGAACGCAGGATTCAATTGTCCCGTTCCCTTTCCATAATTGTTGACAACGTTATTGTCCAGAAACTGAACTACAAGGTTTGCCAACGATAGATCATCTGATTTTTCCAACAAATATCTTGCTAGTTTTTCTGTCAACGGTGTAAATATGGTACCCATTTCTGGAAGGTAGCTGTAGTGAATGAGTTCTTCAACCCAAGTATGACGTTCGACAACTTCCGGATCAATTACAAATATCTCACGGAACACGTATGGAATGTGTTCCATAAAAATTCTTTGGTGCACCTCTTGTTGTGAGTTAACATCGTATTGAAGGAACCTTGTAACACAAGTTTGATTCTTATGTTGGTCTTCCAAACCCGACAGTTCCAAAATGCTAGTTACAAGTTGTTCCGGTCTATCTTCAAATTTGACATGGGCAAACTGGGTCTTAGTCAGAACACCAGCCGCTGGGAAAATGTACAATCGATCATTCCTTTGAAAATAGGGAATATTTTCCTCCCTCAATTCAGGGACCATTGCTCCTTTTAGAAAACTCCTTTCAGTCAATACCAAACCTTCAATTGTTTCCATCACATGATCGTAACCGAAACAGCCTTTGTGAGGGGATTTGAAGACTTTTTGTATAATTTTCTTACAAACATTGTCAATCGAACAATCAAAGGAGGAGTCAACGTCGTTGACTCAAATCATTGATGCACATAATACTTGACAAATGAACAGATTGCATGCTGTTTCCAAAGAAAGGGCCACGTTCACCCCAAGATTGGTTCCGTGATCAACAAATTTTGTAATCAACCATTGTTTCACCAAATATAGGATTCCTTTGGTAACGTTGAAATGAGCCAGATCTATCTTTCCGGTGCCAAGTTTTTGCATGGTGTTAGTTTGACACGGTCGTCATCAATTTCGAAATGTATGTTATAATAGTTGGAAAGCGTGTCCTTGTAGTTGATGACGTAGTGGAATACCAATGGAGAATGGAGTGGTAATAACACTTTACCTGTTTCTGCAATGTTCGTGCCACCTTGTCAATGAGATCCTACTGGCACCCACTTCTCCCCCAAAAGTACCATGGTTCCCATGAGGAAGGAATTCTGAATGAATTCGGGTGAGAAATATTGATAGAAATCTTGGTGGGTCAAAAGTTTTATGTCGAGGTGACTAAGACATATGGTTGTAAAAATTCGTTTCGACTTTCCTTGAAAGATAACCCAAAGACTACGAATGACCTCATGAAATGCTGTTCTTTGTTCCGTTATATTCATCATCTTTTTGTTGCACACGTAACGATTGGTTGCGATTCGACCTACAAACTGTACCCGGTGCGTGGGTAAGGATTTTAGTATTCAATATGCTGCTTCTTCAAATGATTGTCTAAGTCAACCTGATTGTAGCTATGACTTGTTGAAACACGGAGTGAGGACTGTGCTATAAGGCAGTCCAAGAAGTTCTTCATTGATTTGACGTATTGTTTTGAGGAACGTGGAGAACAATTCCGGCCTTTGGTATGGAAACACAAAGCCTCAGACGTGTAGTCCGCCCCTGGTGGATATTGTACATTCTTCATGTACCAAACCAAGATCTCACGGTACATTAACATGTATTTCTTAATTGTATCGTAGTTCACGACGTTACGTCCATACAGAGAATCCACACCTGATTTGTCGTTAACATTCCGTAACAGTGACTCAAAGTTATGCCACTTGTTCCTCATGTCGTAGTCCTTGAATCACCTGCTTATTTGCTTCCTGCTCAACAATCCCAACACTCCAGTCACCCCATTGTCAAGTTCGTACAAAAAGAAATCCACCATCATATCTATTTGATGGGGAATAGGGCCCAAGTCACTGAAGGTGGTATCAGATTTTTTCTTTGTTGCTCTCCCCTTCTTCTTTGCCGGAGACGTAGTAGACGTGGCCTTCCTGAAATCTGGCCTAGGTTCGGATTCAATATTTTGGATACAAGGTAAACCTTTGTCGTCAATGCAGTGAAACATGTTGTAACCTCCAAACTCAGGTTCTTTACAAACTCATCCATTCCATAGGACTCATTCTTCAAAGCCGCTTTAAGATTCCTATAGACCTCATACCAATGTTTATTTTGATTGTCATCATGTTTGTCAAGACTATTTGGTGGTGGATCTTTCAATCTACTCTTCTTCTCCTTTGTCCTTTCGTTATTTGAATGTGGATTGGCCCCACGCTTCTGAGCACTATTAGTGGTAGGTGTCATTGGTAATGTCAAATCTTATCAGAATTTGATACAATCTTGTTTGAAAAAGATGCACCAAATAAAGAATTTTTTTACTGTTTGAAAACAATCCAAATCACTGTTGTGGGAATCAATTTTACCTTCATTTCAACCAAACATTGAATGAATAAAGGATTGGACAACTTGAAACTTTGTTTGACAATAGATCACCACTCACGTAGCGAGACAAGAGTGGTAACCATTTCTCAAAAACCATTTCTCAAAAAAATGACAATGTGTAAGGTTACTGTTAACGTGTCGTTGATTTCGTAAACCTAATGTGCAGTGATACCGTTGTTTACTTCAACATACCTATACTTCTTCCTTCATTGAAAAACGGGAGAGAAATATAACGTTGTTCCACTAATCGGAGAAAGAGGTAAACAATATCGTCACATGAATTTGAAAAAGAAAACCTCCAACAATAACCTCAAGAAAGTGATGTTAATTTTTGGTCTCCAAAACCAGGACAAGGGCCTGGTAAGCAACGCCGTTGCAAACAACGGAAAAACAGTAAATTGTTGAGTCCATAAAAGTAGAAAAGATTGTGGGATTTAAATGGGGGTGGGGCTCCACAACTACAAAAAGGGCTGTTCTTGCAACGATGTTGGCAATCAATAATAATAATAGGAAAAGGGGAGGGGTGGGTTGCCGCCCATAAAGACAAAAAGGGCATCTTTTGCAACGCCGTTCCAAAAACAGGAAAAACGGGGATTTGGGGTGTGATCCCATAAATACAAAAAGAGCATAGTTTGCAATTTGCACCGCCGTTCAAAAAAAAAGGGGGGATTTGGGGTGTGATCCCATAAATACAAAAAGAGCATATTTTGCAATTTGCAACGCCATTCCAAAAATAGGAAAAAGGGGGATTTGGGGTGTGATCCCATAAATACAAAAAGAGCATAGTTTGCAATTTGCAACGCTGTTCCAAAAAAAGGAAAAAAGGGGATTTGGGGTGTGATCCCATAAATACAAAAAGAGCATATTTTGCAACGCCATTGCAAAAAAAGGAACATAATACTTAACGGACCAATGCCATTCTTACGTTCGAATTTTGATACTTAGCAGAACATCTATCAAACAGATGTCATTCTTACGTTCGAAGTTTGATACTTAGCAGAACAACAAACGAATGGACGTCATTCATACGTTCAAAGTTTGATACTTAGCACCATCTATTGAACCAATGTCAGAAAACATACATTGATTTTACAATGAGTTACCCACTATTTTTCAAAAAATTCAATGGATAGTTAGCTACTACTCTATACTTGAGCAAATTCAATGGTCGTACCGGTACATGAATTCAGTTATCCCCTATTTTTCCAACAAATTCAACGGATACTACGGATACAAAGTACGTAAGAATAACACTGTGCTGTGCAAAAATAGAGATTGATTATACAGTGTGATTATACAGTGTGATTTTACAGTGTAGTTTTTCACTTTCCATTCAAATCGACAAACCATTCAAATCGACGAAGCTCATTTTCCAACTTATCTGAGTAGAGTGTTGTTTCTTTCAAGCAACACTCCATCCAAGAACGCGGGATCCGACCCTCTTTGTCACATGCCACATGTGACGATGTCACGAGCACAACGATCCGTTCTCAGATATTTTAGTCCGAAATAACAGCCTTGTACTGCAAAAGAAGTAGAAAGCATTCAATTAGAGATTAGTTGCTGGACAGATAGTAGTGCTTGAATTAGCTACCCAAACACAGACATCTCGAAAGCACAAAATCTGCATCAATTGCCTATATATCAACAGGAACAAGTCCCTGTTTTTCGTGACATAGGAATTACAAGTCTACAAATCAACGGCAGCAGAAAGAACAACGACAACGAATAACAAACTGGCAAAAGGAATCATCGGCGGCAACAACGTATCGGCGACAACAACGTATCGGCCACAACAACGTATCGGCGGCAACAACGTATCGGCGGCAACAACGTATCAGTGGCAACGGTAAAACAAATCAGAACAAGCAACGGTACGAACAATGATTATACTTCCTCCGGCATTCCTGATAATGTATTTCCTCCCTTCTGTTTTTCTTCTTAATTTCATAGGACCGGATCAGAACAAGGGATTGGAAACAACGGATTGGTAATCGGCAATCACAACGGTACAAATGAGAGAGGAGATAGACAATGATTATACTTCCTCTGGCATTCCTGAGAATGTATTTCCTCCCTTCTGTTTTTCTTCTTATTTTCATAGGACCGTATCGGAGCAACGGATTGGAAACAAGGGATTGGAAACAATGGATTGGAAGAACCGATCTTTCCCAGCAATTGATTGGTCTTCCACTCATTCCTCATTGGCAACGGCAATTGATTGGTCTTCCGCTCCATTGGCATTTCGTCAGCAATTCGTCATCCTTGTCGACCATGAGAAATCAGTTCCGGAAAGAGCTATGAAGCAAAGAAGAAATAGGAAACATGAGAAAAGAAGTAAGCAGAGAATGTCTTCAAACTTTCTGAGGATTGCAGCACCGGTGTCAACAAGCCGTGAAACTTATACAAACTTGTCCGACATAAAACCGATGAAGAAGGAAACGAATAGGCATTGTACTTGCAAAGATGGTGTCAGTACAATAGCGTTGAAAAACAAATACCGAACAACTGTGGTCAAAGGTAAATACATGGAGACAAATTGGGGTAGGAAGATAGGAGGAAAGAAGAAGTATCAACCGGAATAGGCTTTGTCGATCCAAAACTCTAATACGTTGGATAGTACAAAAGATGAGCATATTATTGCGTTTGACGACACTAATCCGTCTTTGCGCATTTTTGCAAAAGTTTCCAGAAAATTTGCAAAACGACATCTGGCTTCGAAGAATAATATCAAAGTCTTAAGAAAGTTTGCTCCGGAAATTGTTGGAGCCAAACCGACAGTTGCCAGAGGTCAGAAGTGTGGCAGTATCAACGATGATTATGCTATCATTGGAATTAGACCTGAAAGATTATCTTCCAATAATGGTGTGTACGTATTCAAAAGTCATGTGAAACCAAACATGAAACTTGAGCTCGAACAGACAACAGTGGAAATTGTGAAGCATATGCATCATAGCTTAACTGACATGGAACCATTTGTTGAGGATGAAATGGATGTGTTGTCTCAGATTCTGACTCGTACGCAGCTCAATGCCATTGGGCAGCAGGCCTTAGCTTTTTCGATCAGTCGCAATTACCATTCTCAATGCCATGTTGATGATGATATGTATTATACTTGGTTGACAGTAATTGCTCCATCTGGAGTGCCTGCTGACAAAGTGATTTATTATTTTGTCTTTCCAACCTACCATATCAAAGTGCCGTTGCGTTCTGGGGATAGTCTGCTGTTTAATCCGTTAGTGTTTCATAGCTGTTCGAATCCCAAATACGAAGGGTGTTATACTATGAGCGCCTATGTATCGCGCAAAACTGTACTAAGACGTAATCAATTATAATAAGACCTTGCTACTCCACATTTCGTGGAACGCCGTTGCAGAAAATAGAAAAACGCAAAATACAGAGGAAAAGGGGGGTATGACTGTACCGTACTAGTATACCATCCAAAATATGGAAAAAGGGCATTTCGTGCAACGCCGTTGCAGAAAATAGAAAAACGCAGGGTAACGCCATTGCAGAAAACAGAAAAACGCAAAATACAGAGGAAAAGGGGGGTATGACTGTACTGTACTAGTATACCATCCAAAATACAGAAAAAGGGCATTCTGTGCAACGCCGTTGCAGAAAATAGAAAAACGCAGGGGTAGGACTGTACTGTACTAGTATACCATCAAACATACAGAAAAGAGCATTTGGTGCAACGCCGTTGCAGAAAATAGAAAAACGCAAAATACAGATGAAGAGGGGGGTATGACTGTACAGTACTAGTATACCATCAAAAATACGGGAAAAAGGCAGTACGTGCAACGACGTTGAAGATACAAAAAACTCATTTTCTGCAACGGCGTTGCAAAATAGTGGAAAAATGAAAAATGCACATGAAAAGGGGGGTATGACTGTACTGTACTAGTATACCTTTGAAAATGTGGGAAAAAGGCAGTATGTGCAACAACGTTGAAGATACAAAAAACCCATTTTCTGCAATGGCGTTGCAGAATAGTGGAAAAATGAAAAATACGGAAATCCATTTAAGTACAAATGTAACTGATAATAAACTTGTTCGTTCAAGTCATGTGCTGTTTTCACCATCTCATACTATTGATTGTAAATCCTTCTTTTCCAATGCAGCCATTGTCTCACGGAAATTAAACAACCATTGTTCACGATTTCCCAGCACAAAATATTGGTCAGGACTACCATGGTTTCTAACAACGGCAGCTTCCGACTCAATGGCGTTGCAGTCAAACAAATACAATTTTTTTTGCAACTCACCTTGCTTTACCAACGCATGATGGTGTTTTTTTCCTTTATCCCTCTTGCTCGGTATGGGGTCTGCAGAAACAAAGCAACGAGCAACGGTATAATAACCATCGTGCACTAATTTGAAACCACTAACGGAGCTACCCACGGGGAAAGGACCTTCGAGGTAAAGCAGGCACAGAATCTGACATGGATAAACTTGCAGTCCATGCCCATCGAGGAGGTCAAGTTGAAAATTAGCCCAGTCGTACCATATATTGGACAATTGTCCAGAATCAGACTTAAACGATGGATGGGCATGAAACAATAATTTCATCTTGCGATATTTGTCATACCTATTGTGCTCCGTAATTCCAAAAAGCTTGCTGGTGCCCACAGCCGGTAGGACCACGTCGCAACAAAATTTGAGAACATCCGATGGAAACCAGGGTACACTTGCGTTTTTTTCATCCCATTTCATGTAAGGGAGACCATTCATCACATCAATCCAAAACGAAGACCCAGCTGACCAACCACCCTCCTTAGGATGATTTGGTCCGGTTATGGGTCTATGTTCGAACAAATCAAATTCACGGTCAAGTTGATCAACTGTTCGATACTCCATCACTCAGTTGCAAGTTTGCTTGATAAGTGTGGACTTGTTTTGTTGAGTTCTCTTAGCAGGAGCCTTCACTTCAGTTTTATGATTGCTCTCACTCGCAGCAGAGTCCCATCCAGTTGGAGGACCAAATAATCTCATGTACTGTGATAAATGAAAATGCATGTGATTCTTCACCAGATTGTTACCCTCTCCCTTACTTCATTGAAGATTATTATTTATACAGTTGATGAAAAGAACAACCATTTTGTCAACATTCAAAACACCTTTCTTGTCTTGTTTGAAAACCTCGTCAAACGTTCCAGCATACTTTAGGAACTCTTCCATACCCAACAACAACTCAATGGCGTAAATACGCCAGTCAATTTCGTCTTCACACTTTCTGCTCTTGTTCTCAAGATTGGAAGGAGTCTTTCGAGACAACAACAATTGACGACCTCCGGCAGACAGAAGTGACAGCATCTGAATATAAAGCATTCCAATGTACTGGTTACCCTCCCTTTTCGCTGTATGTATTGATTCTGAAAAATTGGTTCGTGGGAAGTCACGATCGGATTGCCTCTGGACAGCACCACCGTAGTAACTGGCTAACCTTTCCATCTCACAAAGAAGCCGCTGGTTATTGCCTAAAAAGTCCTCGCGGAACGTCTCCGCTGCACGCTTGGCGCAACCAAGTTGGTGCATATGGAGTCTCTCTCCGGGCGACGCTAGATAAATATTATGTGGGTTTTCCCCAAAATCAAGATCATTAAAAATGTTGCCGTTATGTACCCCATGGTGAGAAATGTTTTTGAAATACTGTTCAACATTCACTCCTTTGTCTACCGTTGGAGCAGTAAAATCAGATATATTCCAGAGACAAATGGATTGGTACTCTTCCCCATTTTGGTGCTTAGACACTTGCATGTTACCAGTTTTAACTGAAACAGGAACCTTCAAAACATTCACACGAGCGTTAATACCAAGTGCTCTGGGACAATTGCAATGCCTACAGATCATCTTTGAATTCGATGTTTGATAATGTCCACAAAGTTGGTCGTGCTGGGGAGTATCACCTATGAAATAAGCCACCACAAATTTCATTCGAACCGACCATTTCTTCTTGTTCCACGGCAAATTAGACCATTCAATACCATCCGTTTGGTTGCAGGCATCTTTCAAAGATGAAAGAGCCAAACAAAGGCCAGAGTGAAGATTGTTCACATTGTCAATTGATTCAGCACCTTTATCACCTGGACATGTTGGGTGATAATATATAGCCTCCCACGCATCCGGCCAGGAGTTTCGAGTTAGGGTGTTGAATATGCCAAGAGTCATGTTCAGTGGGGTACGAGTGGTTTGACCACTATTGTCAATTGCAATTCCATCCATGTAGAGAATGATAGGAACCAGAATTTCATTTGATTTGGATTTGCATCTCTTCTCCCAAGTGTTGATCCACCATTCGCCATGATGGAGTTCGTCAATATCAATATTCCCTTGAAGTTCTGGATAACGGACTGGTAAGGTGGGGTCTTCAGCATGGGGGAATGACAGATTGTCTTCCTTCACCAAAGTCACATTCGTTAAAAGGGAATGAAGTGCTTTTTGGAACGAGCGGACGTAGATTTGTTTGCAACTGGAAACATCAGCATTCTGTGATTTCTTAGAACACCAGTCAATAAGATGAGGTTCAAACCCATCGCCTTTTATTTCAGGCACAGTTGCAGAAATCTCCTTCATGACACTTGCCCTGGTCTTTATGAGATTGCCTTTAGTCCATGAAAATAAATTAAGCCGCTCTGATTTGATAGCCCATTCATACAATTCCTTCTCGGCAACTAATGGTATGCTATGATTCCGCATGATTTTCATTAACTTGATCTTGACCTTCAGTTCGTCAGATATGTTCCTTCCTACATTGGGTGTTGTAATTACTAGCGTGTTGGAATCACAATGGGAATCATCAACATCATTGTTGTTGCCTTCTTCATCATTGACACTCAAAGAGTGGGGGGCCTCTATGCTCTCACTTCCTTCTTCCTCATCATCATCATTAGGAAAGAAAAAATTGTCATCGGAAACAGAATCATTGTCATCGTCTATGTTTGTTAATTCCTGATCAATCAAGGCACGCCCAATCAGTTGGACAGAAGGGTCGTACATAACTTGATTGTCAAGCACCTCTGGTAATGGGCCGTCGCTACTCTGTGGACCATTACGGGTGTTTGTTAGACCTAATTGTTGAGTAGCATCCTCAAGCTTCTTCTTCAATTTTCTAATGAATAAGAAAGATGCAAAATCATCTCCTCCCAAACACCGGTAGTAATAAGAATAACATGTACCCGGATTACGTGCAATATGGTCCAGAAGACCGGGAGAAACAGCTACTCCCATTTTCTTTCTTTGTCACGCTGTAAACAAGGGGGGTCTCTTCTTCTTGGTAGCCTTCTGCTTTCCGTAACCAGTAGTGATCAGAGGAGAGTCCCGGTAGCAACGTACACAATATACCTGATATTTGGGAGTGTGGACCATCGTTACTACTACTAACGTTGTACAATAGCCAGTAATAACAATAAAAATGGGGAACCAATTGAGATTGAAAAAATGGGACCATGCACTGTTTGTTTCAGGCATAAAATTCAGTAACATGCCACTAATTTGGAAACATATGCCAGTGGGGTAGGAAAATGCAATGTGCATCAAAATATTATGAGTTCAACATTAATTTCAATAAATAGGGTGAAATTACAAAGGGGGACCAGTGGAGTTTGACCCAAATATGCGCGTGATTCCAAAATAACCCTGAATCTCGTTTGTGTGACGGCCTCCTCCCAACGAGAGGATTACTGATTCCTCCCAACAAGAGGATCATCTTAAGCACAACACACGTGCCAATGATTGAACGCAACGCGCCGGGCCTCAGAACACTAGCCACCCAATGCGACGAAACAACGAGCGCTAGGATTACACGACGCCACAGCTATCAACGGACACCAAGAAAGCCACCAGATGAACTACATGGAGTTCTTCCAAGGAGGGGGGGGGGGGGGGGGCTTTGGGGACGCGCCGGCTAGGCATGGCGTCTACCAAGCCATCTACACTCTCTTCTCTGAGTCTGAAGGGGTCCAGCTCCTCCCCCTCCTTCTTGATATCTTCAACGCGCAAGCCATTGGGGGCTTGGGGATATTTCAAGAAGATTCGTCTGGGATAGTCCCTCTCCGAGTCATTCATGGCCTCCGGCGCTATCAGGGCACAATTACTCAGCCATCTACCAACCGGGGTCATTCCTTTGGCTACATCAATGATGTGGAGGGACAGGAGTGTGAGCTGGTGCAGGTGGATGCTGTCCAAGGCTGCGCCCAGTCGAGCATATCTAATGGCCCATTACGAGGCTACAATATCCCAGAATCCAGACCAAGACTACATCCTGGCCATTCCTGAAGGGACCGACCACACTGAGATGCTCCAGGCGCACAACGTGTGCTTTCTCCCCTTTGAAATCGTCCCATTGGTGTTGTATCATGGCCTCACACCCAAACAGGCCTTCCAGGTTCTCCAACCTCATGTCCTCCAGCAAGGGCTTGTAGATGTCTGCAAACCCCTTCTGGACACCCTACAAGCAGTGGGGACGCGACCTACCAATATCCTTGGCGCCATATGACTCCTTGAACCAGGCTCATCCTTCTGAGCAGAGGCAAGCCTCCAAGCCCACAGGAAGACAAATGTCCTCCTCCGCGACCTCCCAAGCCTAAGCCTCCCAGCTCCTGTGGACCCAACACTCACTGCAGCCTTTGCTGCGCTCACAGACCATCAACTGAGACTGAGTGAGAGCCTCAACCAAAGAAGGCATGAATCCTCCAAGCTGCACACAGTCAGGGAAGTACGGGGGCCCCTGTACACTGAAAGACTCCTCCTCCTCTGCGACAAAACCGATGAAGCAGAGCTGGTGCCCCCCATCTACTCAGCATGGGCCAAGAAGAGCAAACATGAGAAGACCCACATGATCCTCCAAAGTCAAGTTGCCACGGATGCTTACAACTTTGGTCCCCAAGCACCACTCATCACCACAGCTGTACTCAAGCGGTTCCAGGACTGCAACTTCTATGGAACCAACCCCTTTGATGTAGCTGATGGAATCCTCCCCCTTGCCTTCACTCCCCCAGGGGGATCAGCCACTACCCTGAAGAGGGAACATGAGGAAGCTGCCAATGTGGCAGCATACAACACCATGGTCTCCACACAAGGCAACTCCCTCTCCTTAAAATACTCACCGGAGCTGCAAAAGACCAAGGCCTACATTCCTTTGGACTGAACGGAAGCCACCACCCAGCTGAAAAGCTACATGGCTGTCCTGGCCACACTCTTGGGAGCCACACATGATGTAGTGAAGCATTACCAACAAGGCCTCTCCAGACTAGAATGGCAGCAAATGCCCCTTTGTAGGGCCATTGCAGATGAAGTGGGAGAACACATCACTCCGGCTATAGCGGTGTACTATTTCCAAGTCAGAGTCCAAGGGTGGCTGGAAGAGCAATGGGAGTCAAACACTACACTACCTTCCCCAGACTTTGGGGAAGACATCCACCGGTTCAGAATGACGCAGAACCTCAACTGGCTCCCCAATGTGTCAAACGACGATGCCTTACGCGCACTCCAGCAGCCTACCCCCCCCCCCCCCCCCCCCCCCCCCAAAGTGGGCGCCATGAATTAGGTAAGCCCAAACACGCATTGTCTGTACCTCGCCCTTTGCCTGTACCTCGCTGTCTCGCACCATCACATGTGCCCCTCCGTTTCGCACCCACCCCCAACATCCTTCCACCCCCCAGCAATGTGCTAGCCAACCCCCCCAGCAACGTGCTGGGCATCTCCACCGGCAACGACGTGATGGCCAATCCCCCCAGCAACGTGCTGGGCATCTCCACCGGCACCGGCAACGTGCTGAACCCACCAGCCAGCGACGTGCTGGCCAACCCCTCCAGCAACATGCTGGCCAACCCCCCCCAGCAACATGCTGGCCAACCCCCCCTGGGGCCAACTTTACACTTTCAAAAGGTACAGCCGTACTACACTTTTGAAAATTGGGTACTATCTTACTTTTATGATCTATAGATCATATGACAATAAAAAATATCACACCTTCCGCGGAACATCCTTGCACAACCAAAGAATATTCTTCCCCGCATCTCTTAGCGAACCTTTTACTTAGCTTCATTTGTCGTTCCACCACCACAATTATTTTTCACCACTTCTTCAACACCTGTTGTTACTCTAAAGTACCTCTGCTTCGTTTACTGTATCGTTTCTCCGTTGTTTCTGTTCCCGTATTTTTTAACTGACAACAACACCCTCCAAATGCAACTTCTGTGTCCATTGAAAAACGAATCACACTTCTTCAGGTTTTTTGTCTACCCTTCACAACCCGACAGCCACTACAGTTTTTGTGGCCACACTCAGTGCAAACATCACCTTCGTTACGGCTCAAAAAAATTCGCAGATGGTACCACACCGCCTTCTCTTCATCCAAACCTTGATGATTACTTGCCATTAGGACAGTGTAACATCCTGCAATTGTTAATTCTGCCCCAACTTGTACAATTGCGTATTGTATGTAATGTCCAGTTGTATTTAACTCCTCCATTGATCATCCTTCAAGCAACACGGGGAATGGCAAAGACCCCAACATTTCAGCCAACATTTTCACCGAATGAAGGATGGCCCTTCTCGTCATTTGCAAGTTTTCAATGTTTGTCTGGTGATGACAAATGTGCATACAGCGGGAACCAATCTTTAACTGCAGTTCATTCCAATTTACTCTTGCTATGAGTTTGTCAATTGCCTTGTTTCTTTTGTTCTCTTCTCTCACTGCCGTAGAAAAATTATGACAGGTTGGATAGGGATTCTTCACATCAATGCTGCTATCATCACTGACATCACTGTCTTCTTCATCTTTATTTATGCTGGTTTGTGTATGGCTGTTTCCTTCCATGCCGGCTTGTGTATGATTATTTCCTTTGATGCTGTTCTTGACTGAACTTGACAACTCGGTCATACCCTTGTCTTCATCCACAGCAGAATTGTGGCTAGTTTTCAATCTTATGTGATATCCTTGTTTTGCACCATTCATATTGATGGTTTCTTTTATCATGTTTCCCCTCCCCTCTATAGTGCCACCCTCATCGTCCATGCACCCAGGAAGTTCACTAACAGGGGTTTCTTTGTGATCCTCCCACAACCAAGCAGTGCCACATGAACTGGTGGAATGTTCAGTCGGACGCCTGACTTCTCTGGATGACCAATGTACGGGAATTGAGCCCAATGCCTTTGTCTGTGATTGTGGTATGACAGTAGTGCAGTTCATGTTAGTACCGTGGTCGAGTCAATAATAGCTTTCTATAAATATTAGTTGTAAATTGGGTCTCACTTATGTTGGGCATTGTATGGTGTTTAAATGCGTTTGATTTTCCTGAATTCATTTAATTCCAAAATAAGAGAAAGGATCAGTTGCTAAAAATGGAATAATAACTTACATCACCAATATTTCCTTTCCTTTTCATGTCATTGATGAATCCATCACCTCGCACAACCCATCGGCATTCAGGCTCACATTTTTGCCGGTAGGCCATTCATTCATATTCATGACCGCATTATTCATACAACAGTCACAACCTTAGTATTCTTGTTCGCAACAGATTGCTATTTCTTTTTGGTTAAGTTAATGATATTTCCAAAAAAAGGCACCAGCTGCCACTATCATGGTATTTTTTCTGTTGGATCACTACTTATGATGCAATCACCAACATTCCTTTTACATTGGTAATGTTACTATTGCTCATTCATTGCTCGACCCATTTAATGTTACGGTGGTTTTCCTCACAACATCAGTTCCATTGATTGACAATTGTGGATGGCTTGTAGTAAGTATGGAAGACTTACCATCAGCCATGGACAATGGGATTAATGTTGAGGAGCATCCTCTACCATCAACACCCAACACTACAGGTCTTGCTTGGAAGGAAGCTAATTCATTATTCGTCAACACAGGAGACCTCTCTCCAGTTACCGTGGGAATGTTTCTCTCCCTTGTGGATGAGGGGGCCAATAGTGTGTCCAGCAACAAGCCGATGTCACCTGATTGTGTGTTACTCATCGAACACCATCATGTTATCAACCAACTGTCCATTAAATCACGCAGAAAGCAAAAATTCAAGAAGGCTGTGTCCTCGGCATACGTGAAAAAAAAAAACAGCATGTTGACTGTGAACGTCAATTGTCTTCTGGTTTATTGTCAGCTAGTAGGCAACAGTTGTCCTTTTTGCCAGCCCCTAATTCAACAGCCACTCAGGATAAAAAATGAAGCCCACCCAAGGCCGGTCCCTCAGTAAAGGATAGGAAACCAATCGACACACCAAAGAGCAAAACTAATAACAGTTTGAAGCCTCGACGACAAAACTTCAACTGGAAGACTGCAGCAGCCATTATCTTTGAAAATCTTAAAATGACTTGAGCCTTCATTACAACCCATTATCCCTTGCTTCACAAGAGGTCATCAAAACAAAATGCCCACTACCTTGTTCCAAAAGGAGCTACCTACAAAATCAGTGTTTTGTTGCCAGAAGTCAACAAGGTTCATACCACACCCACTTAGAAGTAACAATTGGACATCGTTTGGAGGACGGAATTGGGCAATGTTGTGCACTAAAGGTGAACATTGTTGGCAATTGTGCATGTGGTGGGGATGGAAGTATTTGTAGCTCCGTGTATGATTTCCTTCCCCTTCTCACTCAGCTTCCAATGCTTCACTCGCATTCACCAAACGTTTTTGATGGAAAATGCAATGGTGATTATTGTTCCCATAGTGTTGATAAACAGTGGTTTCAGGGATTGGCAGCAAGTGATGTACAAAGCCTCTACCACTGTCTTTCCAAACCTATGTTTGACACACTTGTCAAACTAACAAAAGAGTCTTGGTTGGCTTGAGGCAAAAACTGACTTGTTGATGTGTTCTTCAAATCATATGTTGACAAAGAATACTTAAATGTGTGGTATGTTGGATCCTCAGGTATTGCCGGTTGTATCCCACAAAATCAAGCCAACAAAAGGGCAACATTGGAATTGAAGGGGACTTCCAAATTTGAAAATCCATGCGCAATTGGCAACACGTAGGATCTATGCCCGCCAAAGAATTGTAAGATGGTGGGGTGGTAGCATTTTTCCTTACAAAGAAATCAAGCCAAGAGATACGATTAGATATCACTAGCCATTCACAATAGACATCACTAGCCATTCACAATTTGTTATGCAGTCATCTTTTCCTAGCTCTGGGACAACTGCCAACTCAGAATGGATAGTGTCAACATGGAATAGGTAAAGAGAATCGATGAGGCTGCTGCGTTTGACAAATTCAGAGGATGTTTTCTTTGGCTCATCTTGAAAACAACAAGCAACAGCATAGATGCTGTTTGTATCAATATGATATCCTCCAATAGTACTGTATGGCTGCTTCAAATTCTGTATAGTTAAGAAGCATAGCAGTTGGCACAGAATGAGCTTTGAATTGTTATTCAAATTGTAGTCCAATTTCATCAAACACCAATCCATCCGTACGGCATTGAGCAGGGAGCTGTCAGATCTTTATGAAGGATGAGAGCAAAATAGAAAATTAGAACCACAAGCAACAACATCATGTCAATTGTGCGTTGCAAATCCAGAAATGTGCAAAAGGATCATCCAAATAGAGATAGCACAGAATCACAAACAAAGTCAAGTATGACAGAAGGAAAGAATGGTTTGGTTTTGTTGGTAGAACAAAGCCACCTCATGGTTGATTCGTCATTGTCAGTTTTCATTATTTGAAAATGAGAACCACCACCATCAGGGCGTTCAAATGGAGGAGGATCAGGCGGATTCAATTTGTAGTAATAATTGGATGGCTGAGCATCATTTTCTCAGACTTTTGTTGGGACATTTGATCAATAACTGATGCAGCATCCCCTTGCGTGTTCTTTGAAGGTGTTTTGATCTCAGTTTTATGGTGAGATTCATTTGGAGCACTATCCCAGCCAGCGGGGCTTCCCCATAAAGATATATAATCTGTGAGGTAAAAATACAGGTGATTCTTGATTAGTTTTGTTTCCATCCCTTTTCTGTGACATGTTGAGTTGATACAATTGATAAAGTGCACGATTGTTTTTGGGAGATTCTTTAAGGAAGAATATTTCATCTGACTGTGTTTCAGAAATGTTTCTTTATGAAACGATGGTCTTCAATAATGTCAGATCCGTGCCTGGAAACCATAGCAATGACAATAGAAACAAGCATTCCAGAAAAATAATGCCCTTCTTTCTTTGTGGTTGATAGAAGGTGCGACCCAAATTTGGTGCAAGGAAAATCTCTATCAGATTGATGTGAGAACAAAGCACCATACTGTTGTGCTAAATGGCCAATAGTAGTGTTAGCAACAGCTATGCCGTGGTTCAAATTGGGGGCATAAACACATGATGGGACACTTCCTCAGAGCAACAATTCAATTGACTCAACAGCACGTTTGGCGGTGCCAAGCTGGTGCATGTGCAAACATTCCCCAGGAGTTGCAAAATGAATGTTGTTCTGATTGGTACCAAAGCATAGATCATGAAAAACAATTCCAGATGTTGTGATGAGAGTTATTTTTGAAGCTCTTATTGATATTGTTTAGATCAGTGCCAGGAAAACAATGAAAATTGACAGGTGACCACTTCTTTGTTGCAGGTTGAACAGAAGGAATGTTAATGTTCGGAGAATAACAGTTGCAATGACGGCACATCCACATGACACCCTTATTGAAGGAGCCATATTTTCCACACAATTTATCTTGAAGTCCTGTGTTGCCAATAACATAGGCTATTGCAAATTTTCCACTGTTGGTTTGCGTACCAAAGATAATTCCATTCGATACCACCCTCTTTGTCACATGCATCTTTAAAGGAACAAAGCACAACTTCCAAACCATTATGGAGATTCTTTATTTTTTTCTTTGAACTGGTATGACGAGAGTGTCTTGTTGACTCCCATTCTGGGTCAGGATGGAAGTAAATAGTTGTCCATGCTTCAGGTCAATTGTGGGTCTCCACATTAAAGATACCAAGTGTCATGTTCAACGGTCTAAGAGTCAGTCTTCCGTGCCATCCATGTAAAAAATAATAGGAACAAGTATTTCTGGGGCATTTGGATTGCAAATTTCTTTCCAAGAAGATTTCCACCACAAGCCGTGATGCAATTCTGAGATTACAGAATGAGGATTCAACTCAGGATTATTGTCAGGAGATAGAGGGGTGGCATAGTCCAGAAAACAGAGGTTTTCTTCTCTCATTAGCTGCTGGTTTGACAATAGAGAATAAATCACATCCTTAAAAGAACAGACATACACCTGAGTGGCTTTTTGTCAGGTAACCAATTCAGTATATGAGGATGAAATTTCATATCGGAGAGACCCAGATTGGATTGGAGATTGTCAAAAATTGCTTTCCGAGATCTAATTTTGGCCGCGCAAAAATCAAAACCCGGTCTCATTTGACTTTTCTTTGCCCATTGGAAAATTGATTTGAATGTGTTCAGTGGCAATTTATGCCTGGCCATTAAATTCATGAGTTCCAATTCAGCAAGAAGATGATGGGGAGGCGGTAGTTTTGTGTGGCTTTGAAATGCCTCCTCTCTTTCATTCAGATTGATGATTTCATGCAAAGATGGTAGTGGAGGGGCTTGCTCAGCAGTATCAAAGTTAACATCAGAACCATTAGTGTCCACGCGGCTTTAAAGGAACAAAACGCAACTTCCAAACCATTATGGAGATTCTGATTTTTATTCCTTTGAAGAAGCAGGCCGAGAGTGTCTTGTTGACTCCCATTCTGGGCTGGGATGGAAGTAAATAGTTGTCCATGCTTCAGGTCAATTGCGGGTCTCCACATTAAAGATACCAAGTGTCATGTTCAATGGTGTTAACGTAGTTCGTCCGTGCGCATCCAAAGATATGCCGTCCATGTAAAATATAATAGGAACAAGAATTTCTTGCAAATTGGGATTGCAAATTTCTTTCCAAGAAGATTTCCACCACAAGCCGTGATGCAATTCTGAGATTACAGAATGAGGATTCAACGCAGGATTATTGTCGGGAGATTGAGGGGTGGCATAGTCGGGAAAAGAGAGGTTTTCTTCTCTCATTAGCTGCTGGTCAGAAAGTAGACAATAAATGGCATCCTTAAAAGAGCAGACATACACCTGAGTGATTTTATTGTCAGGCAGCCAATTCAGTGTACAAAGATGAAATTTCATATCAGAGATACCCAGATTGGATTGGAGATTGTCAAAAATTGCTTTCCGAGATCAAATTTTGCCATCACAAAAATCAAAACCCATTCTGCTTTGACTTTTCTTTGCCCACTGGAAAATTGATTTGAATGTGTTCAGTGGCAATTTATGTCTGACCATTAAATTCATGAGTTCCAATTCAGCAAGAAGATGGGGTGGCAGCGGTAGTTTTGTGTGGCTATGAAATGCCTCCTCTCTTTCATTCAGATTGCTGATTTCATGCAAAGATGGTGGTGGAGGGGCTTGCTCAGCAATATCGAAGTTAACATCAGGAGCACCATTAGTGTGATCTTCTTTGTTGTCTTCACAATCTTTGTTGTTCGTAGAATTGCTGCCGTTCTTTTTGTTTACGTCATCGTCATCGTCGTTGTCTTTGCCGCTATTATTCAGCAGGAATACATCTTCATCTTGAATAGCAGGAACATCCATGTAAGATTCAATGGCGTTCCTATCCATTGGGGGTAAAAGACATCATGTACAATCTGTCTGTTTAGAACAGAATGAAGACTCGTGGCTGATTGACTTATGACGGTGTGGAGGGAGATGGGAAGGGGGGAACAAATGTACCGTTCACTGTCATAGTCATCCCAAAATCTGGTGGAGAATGTTGATCAGGCGGCAAGGAAGGTTGCACTTTGATAGAGTAGGAGAACTTATACATCTTTCCTTTAATTAGACCCTGACTTTGGTGAATGTTGTGGCAGGGATCTTTATGTCAGAGGTGTTTTCTTAGGCCGCAGGAGACGTATTTCAAAGTACTGTCCTTGTTCAATGTGGATTTATATCCTAAAAACTTGGATTTTTTGCCTTTATCCCAGCAACCACAGCAGTAGAATGTAATAGAGGTTTTGATAACAGGAGGCATGATGTTGCTGAGTTGTTTGAAGGAAAATATCAGTAGCAGTGGTCAAAAGGATGGATCAACAAAAGGAAAAAATGAATTGAATTATTTTTGTCATGTGTTTTTCTTGTACAGTAAATTCCTTACTACCATACTTCGATTGCAACAAGAATGGTCTGTACAGTAAATTCCTCACTACTTAGTGATGATTGCAACACTCCTTGTACAATATGTTTAGTAGTGTACGGTACAGTTAACAGCATGTTGTGAAGATGATAAAAAGTCATCCGTGCGTAAGTTTGACAAAAAATATTGCTTGTCACAAAACTGGTATGATATCCTTAACCCTGAAATTATTATTTTATTTGAGGAGTGACAAGATATTGTCTGGAAAGGAGAAGTGCGCGGCATGCAAGATTTTTTAGTAAAAGCGCAAGCTCAGCAGGAGGCAGGGAATTTTGAAAATAAGGCAGGGAGTTTTGAAAGCATTGAGCGATACCCTGCGGGGGGTAGAGAAATAGTTCTCAGACGGAGAGGACATTGGCTATTCTATTCTTGTTATACAATACTGTCCTAATTCCTTGCAGGTCTCCAACCCAATTGGTGCTGTTCATGCCAGCATTGCAGTAGATGTTTATCTGCCAGCTACTTTGTTGGATGTTGCTGAGTTAATTAGGATTTTAGATCACTTTGACAGTTGATTGATTATCGAGGGGCTACCAATCCTTGTTAATGTTGCGCCACTGTTTTGGCTGAGTACCATATAGTAATTCAAACTAGCCCTAGTATCCTTGTTTCTCCTGTGGTCACATACTCCAGTTGTATGATAGGGTAGCCTCGTGGCACTCCTGCAAAGGTGCAGAGCACAAGTTGATACGGTGAGTCATTGATATTGCCAGCATTGAGGTGGGTCAGTCCCTCAGTCTGGGTCATGAATGCCACACTCCCATTTGAGTTGCTCCAGTAGAAATATCGTAGGAATTACAACCAGAATTTTCTGATAATCTTACTTAAAACCTTATCAATATGACTTAATAGGTCACATATTTTCATTATGACCATCAAAGAAGAATTCCAATGCCTTGATGACCCAAAATGCCTGCATACGCGCATGCAGGGCAGTTTACATAGTTTTTAACAAATAAAGATAATAATATAACTAACATTGTATACGATTGGAGTTATAGTATTTGGAGTTAGATTAGTGTTATAGATCATCCTAGTAGGGTGTCAGCTTCTCTAGGGAACTAGCCCCAAAGGACTAAGAAGCCAGAGCCCTGGGAGCTGTGTGATGAGGCTGGCGGGGAGGACAGTTCATTGTTGTTTGTCAATCATGTTGGCATACTCCTTGCAAAGAAAGTCTATTCCTTGGAGGGAGGATTGGTGTGATCCTCTCTTCAAGGCTACTGCGATTCTTCTGGGCGCCCAAGCGGGTGTGCTCACCATTGCTGGGGTCCCGATTCATCAGAATTTGTCGAAGAGATGGGCAGCTGGATGGGGAAGTTTCCCCACCACCCCTGAGAGATGACCCCCTTCCCCGGATGGTCCGGATGAAGTTCCCCAGCTGGTGGGCTGGAGGTATAGTTTGGTGGTGGCTCTTTCGATGTGGCCGTTGAGTAGGTCTCGCGGATAAGGGTGACTGTGTTGGTGGTTGAGGAGGATAGCCAGTTGCTGTTTTGGGGGTTGGAACCGGTAAGACGCGCACGCTCTGTTTTTTCTGCTTGCCTAACTTGGTAGTATTGTGTATATGGTTACTGTATAAGTCGGCTTGGTTGTAACTTGAACCGTGGAACTGTCTCGAGCAACCAAGTGCATCAATCGGAGCTACAGGTGGATGGTATAAGGATGCGTCCCAAGATCAAGATCCTGCTCAGAAAGTGATTGTATGTATTCATGGGGATAACTTGTTTGTTTCTTTATTTGATTGTTCTGCCATGTGTCTTAGCTCCAAATCCGTAGGAACGATTCGCAAATGGCAATCCACAAGTGAAGGAAACTGTACAGTGGCTCCAAACAAACGGTTTGCCTTTGATTCTTTTTCCTTTCGCAGTCCTTTCCCTGATAGGCGAGGGGCAAGTGAGCGGTAAAAATTCATGCCTGCGGAATTGGCATCCGTCCCTGGATCGGCGACAGAGCCTGTGGGCATCTACGGAGTGACTGCCAGATCCATTCCATTCCATTCCGTCACGTGACGTCACGGCACCGATGATTCCTGTACCAGCACGGGCTTCCACCGATAGAGCTCTTCCTTGAAGGCCGAGGTATAGTTCCGTCGCGAAAAGGGCGTTGACGCGGTTTCCTTGGTGAAGGTATTGGACTGCCTCGTGTTTTCCGCGGAGCGTTCCTGGATCTCGGTCACCCGATCGATCCGGGCCCGCACAAAGTCCGAGAGGGGTCGGTCCCTCGCGATGGCTTCCACCAGTTCGCAGACGTCCTCCAGTCCCTGGTTCGCCCCCTGTCCCATTCCCGGCGTCATGGCGTGAGCGGCATCTCCCACCAGGACCACAGGGCCGCGACACCAGTCGGCCTCGTCCGGAATGTCGACGTCGCGCAAATAGTCCTCGTGGACCAGGTCGTCCGACAACCGGTCGATGATGGTTCGCACCGTGGGTGGGAATTCCGAAAAGAGATCCCTCAGGCGTTGCCGGTGATTGGCTGTGGCGGTGGCTGTGTCTCCCCCTTGGTTGCCGTCACCGTCACCGCCACCGCCACCGCGTTCTGCAGCAGCGGTGTCGCTCGGTGACGGCGGCGGATCAGCCAGGGCGGCCGCCGTGACCGTCAGTATCCCTTCCGTGGTTTCTCGGATCGAAAAGGACATGCCGATTTCGTGGCCCTGCCACGAGACCTGGCATCCATCGGGAATGTCTAGGACGGGGACGCCGTTCAGTTCCATTTATATTTCCATCCGCTGCTTGTCCAATACCGAACGGTACATGACCTTGCCGTAGTAGCGCAGGGTGGGGGGCTTGCCCAGGAGCTGCCTCCGGACCCCCGAGTGGATCCCGTCCGCACCGATCAGGAGGTTGCACGTTCTGGTGACGAGTCGCCGACGGTTCTGGTCCAAGAGGCAAACGCTGACCCGGCCGTCGTCCAGCAGCTCGTAGGATTGGAAGGTGTGTCCGAGTTGCAGGCAACCCTCCGGCAATGCCTCGGCGAGGTGTTGCTGGAGGAGAAACCACGCGTACATGATCGGCGCCGTCTCGTTCTGGAGATTTGGCACGTGGGTGGTCCGGACGACCTCGTCGGTGGCAGCATCCCTCCGCTCGAACACGAGGCAGGGAGAAGCGCGGTCCCGGACGGTTTCCAGGACATCCGGTGGTGCAATGTACTCCAGTGCCGAGAGTCCGTTCGGGTACAAGCCGATCGCGGCTCCGACCCGTCGCAGCGATTGGGCCTGTTCGTATATAGTGGCGGTTTTTGATTTCGCCTTCCGGGAAAGGGCTACCCCCAATGCGGCGCCCACCAGCCCGCCACCGATGACGATGATATCCGAATGATCACGGCAGGGCGAGGCAGGATCCGCAACGACTGCGTTGTTGTGTTTCTCGGTGTCTCCTCGGTGGTCGGCATCGTTGTTGTCGTTGCTGTTCGTCGAGAAAGCTACGACCGTGCACGCATTCCGACCCGACGTCGTGCACGTGCCAAACGTATTGTGATTCTTCGAATTTGGCGAGGCCCTGTTCGACGGTGCGTCGAATGCGAAGGCATCGCTGCGAAAAACAGCAGGGAGCGTACAATACTGATAGAATAACGAAGCCCTAATCAAGAATCGTCTCATCGTTGTCTCTGACTGTCTTTCCTGGTTTTCTTGGTCGCATACAGTGCAGAATGCGGCAGGCAAGCACAAACAGGGCATGCAAAGTGGGGAGGATTGATTTGCGATGTTCAATTCACGACAACAACAACAACAACAACAACAACGCCAACGATCGAACTGAAAACGTTGTTAGGGAACGAAGAATGTTGTTGCGGAAAATCATTTTTCGCTAAAACTTCAAACAGGGTCTGAAACAATAATTGAGTGATTCCCACCAGATGAAAGTGAATAGATTCGAAAGTTAATAAAAAGTATATAGAATGAATACTTTTTTATCACATCCAACGGACGAATACTTTTATTCACTGCCAAATTTGGAATTCGGAATCCCTAAAGAAGAAACAGTAACTGTCTGTTTAATCACTAACCGCGCCACCTACCGGCCTATTTTGGCAAGCAAGCCTGTTAAGTATTCGAGACTGGCCGGCAGTTGAAATTTTCAGAATTTTCTATGTACCGAATCGATTGGCTTTGCTGGTAAAATTACTAGTAGCTATCCTCGCTAACTCACTCACATTGCTCTCCAGCAAGCAAGAAACACTCTTTTGCGAAACACTCTTTTTCGAAACACTCTTCTTTCGCGAAACGCAACAATCGACAATCACCATGGCCCTGGAGTTACTAGAACAATACTATGAGGAGAACTACTTAACCCCCGATTACAACAATCCACTGCTTGGCGAGGAAGATAAGAGAAGAAGGGATCGTAGAACTCCTAGGATTGCAATTAAGCGATACAGCCAATCGCCTTTCATGTATCTCTATCGATCAGGCAATGATCAAGCCCTTCTCAACTGCTGTGGAGTCGACCATGTAGTATTCAGAGAGCTCCTAGATATATTTGAGCCACTCTACAATTCGTACACTGTCGATAAGAACACTGGAGTTATTAGAACGAAGAAGATTCGTTCCACAACAAACCAATTCGATGCTACTGGCTGCCTTGGTCTTGTCTTATTCTGGTTCCGAACCAGAGGATCAGCAGCAAGAGCAGTTGCTCTAGCGTTTGGATTAACAGCTTCTCCTATGTACAGATGGCTGAAATTCGGTCGCAAGGTCCTTCTTTCTGTATTACAACACCATCCTGCTGCAAAAGTTTGCTTGCCAAACGAAGAAGAGATTCAACAATACGTCGATGCTATTGCTGCAAAGTATCCTGTGTTACGACCTCACAGAGTGTGGGGTGCCTGCGATGGGCTCAAACTCCATATCCAACAGTCTGGTAACTGGATGAAGCAAAACCAATACTACAATGGTTGGACTTGTGGGACATACGTCAACAGCGTTTTCATCTTTGCTCCGGACGGTAGGATCCGGGGTTGCATCTTGAATGCTCCAGGTTGTTGGCATGATAGTACTCAAGCCGACTATGGCCTCTATGAAAAGATGGAGCTCATGTATGATAAATATCTAGCAAAGCTTATTGTTGATTCGGCTTTCAAACTGTCTAGAAAGCCATTCCTCATACGGAGTTCCCAACATGATCCTTTCAATGCAGCAGATCTCTTAGTGAATCGCGCTGCTACCAGCGTCCGACAGCTTTCTGAATGGGGAATGCGACAGATCCAAGGGGGTTTCCCCCGGATGAAGGACAGCATTCTCTTGGAAGAAACAGGAGACAGGACGGTTATTCTGAAGCTCCTTGTTTGTCTCTACAACTTCCAGACAGCTAAAATTGGAATCAACACCATACTCAACACGTACATGAGTCGAACTGAAGGCTTTTTCTCCTATGGATTGGTACCAACAGAAACTGCAGATGATGTATTCGATCCGATCGATTAGTAGCAGATCTTAGATGATAATCGATACTAGTAGTTACGAATTAGCATTACTGATTGATTTGATCCATCGATTGATAAGTCGTAGGAATTACTAGTCGTATTGATCAACAGTCCGCACCTCAATCGATCGAATAGTCGTACGATTGATTTGATCCATCGATTGATTAGTCGTAGGACTACTATTTAGAGCAGTCGACAACACGTTCGAATAATTTTGCTCCAGCGCACCTCTAGTGGTTTTGAATCCCTCTTTTAAGGTGTTGCAATAGAGTTTTTGTATTCTCTTTGTAGCCTAAGTTTCTGTCTGGAGCAACGTTGGTGTTGTTGTTGAGTTTCTTAACTAATAATCGATTCTTTTATTTTAACTAACTAACTAACTAACTAACTAACTAATCGATCCTACTAATCGATCGATTCATCGACAAATCGGTTCGTCATTCGTCATCGCCATCGCTGTCACTGCTGTCGTCGGCGCTGCTGTCGTCGGCACACAATCTAAGGTGTTCCAGTTTTCTTTTGAGCTTCCCGTTGGGAGTGTTCTTTGCACCAACATCACTAGCAAGACCAACAAGTACCTGGAACATCAACTTCCTCTCTCGATCTGCCACCTTCTTCTCTTCATCTGCCACCTTCTTCTCTTCGTCGGCCTTGTCCTGCCGTCGTTGTTGGAGTTCCAATGCCGCTCGATGGGATTCCAATGCCTGCATATGAAGCTTTCGATCCTCTCTTCCCTCTCTCAATGCTGCAGCAATCACACTCATCAAATGTGTGTCCTTGCGACCGTAAGCTCTCTTTTTGTTCGTGCTAACACCACTAATGGTACTGGTAGGAGTAAGCTCCGTTGCTACTTCATCGATTTGTGTAGGCTGAGTTGGTTGACCAAGTAGAAGTGGGACAGGACGTGCTGTAGGCTGAGTTGGTTGACCAAGTAGAAGTGGGACAGGACGTGTAGGCTGAGTTGGTTGGTTGTCCTCCGTTCCTCCTTGAGTCGATCCTTGAGTTCCTCCTTGAGTCGATCCTTGAGTTGATTGAGTCAGTTGAGTTGGTTGAGTTGGTTGAGTTGGTTGACAAAGTGGAAGTGGTGGAGGGCCGGATGGCTCCTCGTCGTCATCAGCAGGGACAAACTCCCCTGTTTCAATATCAAATATTTCTTCTCCATCCACAATGGAGGCTCTATCACCAATAAGATACTTGATTTCCTTGGCTTGTTTAACATCCCATTTCTGGATTGGATCACCAGTTGGCATCTTCTTCCGGTACAAACGAATGTATTTGTTCCTGATTGAATCAGTGTCCCTACCAGGATATTTTTCAGCATGTAGACTTGTAACCGCGTCCCACTCTTCTGGGCCAATTGGTAGGATACTTCTCATGCATTTGAACAAGTGCTCCAACTCGGGCTTTGTGTAGTTGGCAATGCCGGCTTTCCTTCCACTGCTGCCAGTCTGTGCAGCAGTCGGTGCCATGTTGTTGATTGTTATGATGGATGGTATTTCTTTTTGTGAGGGCATCGATCGAATCCCCCACCGATGCGATCGAATCGATTCATCTTCTTCAGATGAATCATCCTCTAATAAACTACTAGCGAGAGCAACGAGAGCGATTGTAGTGAAGGGGTAGAAGGACATTCTTGCCCTTGCCCTCCTGCTGCGTCAGCTCGATAGAAAGAAAGTGTTGAAGTTGAATTTCTGCTGATTACTTGCTGGAGAGACAAGTCGGACTGTTGTTGCTGTTTGTCCATCTTTCCGGACTTTCTTTCTTTTTCGGACTGTTTGCATATTTTCAGCTGAGCAAAATTAGCGATGATCACCAAAAATAGCATGCAAGCATGCCCGGCAAGAGAGGTGCGAGAGGTGCACACGATTGATTAAGACTGAAATGTTTGATTTTAAGATTCCGTTGAAATCTATTCAGTGTTAAAAAAGTGAATAAAAACTGTCAGTCGGACACATGTCGACTGACAGTTTTTATTCAGAAATGGATAGATCTATGTAGAAAACACATACTTTTTATGCGTTTTTCTATTAATTTTATTCGTTTTAATCTGGTGGGAATCACTCATTGCCAATGGACATTGGGTGATTCCCGAAATACTTTTTTGTAACATACATAAACTTCTGTTTTTAGTATTTCGGGAATGAAAATTTAGTACATACTTTTTTTGGCGGGAAAGTGCATAAATCTCATTTTGGAATGTGGAATCTCATTTTCTCTCCTTTCATTTTCTCTCCTTTTGGAATATATGTGGAATTCTTTGTATGAATAAGTATGGCGCGAAAACATGTGGATTCCCTTATAAAAAAGTGTAACGTTACAAATCATAGTCCACGTGAGCTCACGTTGACTATGATTTGTAACATTAAGACTGGTTAAGTAGAAAATTTCGTGTTTATGTAGTACATAAAAGTATTTCAGGAATCACCCATTACTACATAAACCGGAAATTTTCTACTTGACCAGTCTTTTTGTTACAAATCATACTCGATGTGAGCTCACGTGGACTATGATTTGTAATGTTACACTTTTTTATGACGTAATCCACATGTTGTTTCAGAATCCACATGTTGTTTCGCGCATGCTTGTTTATGCATACATTCCAAAATGAGATTCCACATTCCAAAATGAGATTTATGCATTAGCCCGCCAAAAAAAGTATGTACAAAATTTTCATTCCCGAAATACTAAAAACAGAAATCTATGTACGTTATAAAAAAGTATTTCGGGAATCACCCATTGGGTGATTCCCGAAATACTTTTATGTACTACATAAACCGGAAATTTTCTACTTGACCAGTCTTTTTGTTACAAATCATAGTGGACGTGAGCTCACGTTGACTATGATTTGTAACGTTACACTTTTTTATATCGGAATTCCTGACTGAAATTTTTCTCGGTCCCTAATAGGACCCCAACGGACTAATCACACATCCAACGGATCAGATCGCCAATTTTGGCTGATTACAGTACGGGTAGTACAAAATATTGTCCAACGCACCACAACAACCAAATTGTATCAATAATAATGCTTTATCTGCTGTTGCTATGTGACAACGATGGGAGAGGATAAACATATTCAGCTCAGGACATAATTTTTATATCGTAACATCATCAGCCAACAACAGCGATGGCAAAGATAGGAAAAAGGTCGAAAAAAAAAAACTACAGCAGAAGTGAAGTCTTGGAACTTCTATACACCCTCAAAGCAATCCTTCCTGTTGGTCCCGAGGATTGGGCACAAGTCTGCCAAATCCATAATGACAACTTCCCTGATACCAATCGAAGTGTTGAGAACCTCCGTAGGAAATACAACGGTCTATATTGTAAACAAATTCCTACTGGGGATCCAAATTGCCCCAAGGAGGTAAAGTTGGCGAAGAGGGTTAAGTATTTGATTAAGTACAAGGAAGGAGTTGGTGATGGATAAGAGCCATACAGAATGGAAGAAGGATGCCAGAACAACACGGAAGACGAAGAATACATAGTAAGTAGTGGTGAGGAGCAGGAGGAGGAGGATGACGACTCTGACGATGATAACATTCCTCCGATACCACTTGGTCAACCTTCGCAAACAATGACTCAGCCAACCCAACAGTCAACCCAACAGTCAACGGAGCCAATCCAGCCAACGGAGCCAGCCCAACAGTCAACGGAGGAGCCAACCCAGCCAACACAACCGCCGCTTTGTCAACCTTCCCAACCAACCCAAGAAGAACCATAACTCAATACACCAACTGCCATAAACAATACACCAACGACTCCCATAAACGTACCACCAAGAATTGTTGTTCTGCGCTCTCGGTCTCGGTCGGCTTCCTCTTCTTCTTCATGTCAACGGTTTCCTGCCGCGCGTGCTTCCCCTTCTCCCACCACCACTCCGCAATCCAAGAGACAGTACCGCAGGAACGCCAACACCAGCACCAACACCAGCACCACCACCAACAACACAACCAACGGACGCCAGGAAATTCTTGATTTCTTGATAGCGAATTCCAAGCGTGAGAGGGAACAAAGAATAGAGTATCAACGGCTTGAAAGGGAACAAAGAATAGAGTATCAACGGCTTGAAAGGGAACAAAGAGATGCTGCCTTGGAATCGCTGAAGGCCGCCATAGTAGATGTTGCCACCATATTCCTAAACAGGCTTCGTCCCAGCTCCAACTCAAATCCCAACTCCAACTCCAACTCAAATCCCCCCCAGCCCAGCGATCCCAACAACTCCAACTGCTGGCAATGCCGGCAATTCCACTTAAGGGTCTGGTGATTCCTGTCTAATAGCAGGAAGATCTGGAAAAATAGCAGGAAGATCCGGTGTAGGTTCAGAAACACCAAACAAATCATTATCATTAGATGGGTTGGGAAAGGCGACTCCATTAATAATGACTGGTGGATTGCTGGTTCCATTCGGAAGGACTGGATTGGTCCGTGGAAGATTGGTGTGTGCAAGAATCTTATGAATCTCTTGTTGGTGTTGACCAATCTCTCGCTGGTGATAAACAATCAGTTCCCTGTATTCTCATTGGGTTGTGGCTTGGTCTTCTCCTTTCGCTTTGGCTAAAAGAGACCGAAAAAGATGTGTCTTTTCTTCTTTGGAAAGTACCACGACCATTGTCGATTGGAAGATTACGATTAGTAGTAGTAGGATCAGATTAGTAGATTAGTTAGTAGTGGTAACAAGTTGCTTTTTGTTTTGGAAGAAAACCAATTATGAGCTTTGCAACTTGCCAAGAAAATGAAATAATGAATTACTCGTAAAAATAATGAATTACTAGCAACTACTAACAACTACTAGTAATATCTCATGCAATCGTAAAGTTGGTGGGAGTACATGAAAGTCTCAAATCAGTCGGAATCAAATCGATAGGAGTCAACGATTCCCACGTCGATTCCCATTTTGATTCCCATTTCCATGTATGGAAGAACTGATGGGATTAACCCGTCCGGCGCTGTGTTGAACCACTCTTAAGGAGTTGAACCCCTCTTGAGGAGGCGTGCGGTTTTTACGAACCCGAACACCAAAAGCGAAACTACTCCGGATCAGCAGATCGATGGAAACTACTCCAGATCATAACACTCCTACTCATGTAAACTACTCGTATCTTTCCAGCAAGCTCTAAGCTCATAATTCCAAAAGTTACCAACAGCGAAAGCTATGTCCAAATCTACAGCAAAAGCTACTAATTTGTAGATTAAAAAGCTAACCTTTATCTACACTTTGCAATCTAATCAACCATCATGGTTGATGGTCGATGGTCAATAATTGATCAATCAACCATGGTGGAGAACCGGCAATCCACTTTGGACTGATTGACCGTATCGACCATGGCCCCACTCAACAACAATCTACTCAACCGGAGAATCGATACTTGGAATCGACAATCTACTCAACCACGCAAAGCGAAATTCGAAGGCGAACCGATCGACAGCTCAGCGGCTCAACGGTCGAAGAGGCTGGTGGCATCTTCCGGTAGATTGCCGTCATAAGAAAAGTATCCTTCCTTCTTCTGCATGAAAACATTCTGGATCTGGTTGTGGCGAACAGTACTGGTTTGGTAGTTGTACAGAAGCATCATTAAGTTCAAAATGACCTTCCTATGGCCAAATGTCTCCAATAGGAGCCTGTCTTTCAATAGCGGAAACTGCCCCTGGATCATTCGCATCTCCCACTCTGATAACTGTTGAAGGGACGTTGCTTCTCTGTTCAACAGAATAGCCTCTAGGGTATCCGGATCATTCTTGGAACTTTGGACAAGGCATTGCTGTCTCCCTGTGGCAACCCTAAACGCAGAGTCAACACAGACCATTGCCTGGAACTTGACAAACAGTTCTTCTATTCTATTATAAACACCATGATCGGTGATTGTGCTGTCATGCCAGGTACCGGGGCAGTTGTAACAGCAAATATGGATTCTCCCAGTGGCAGCAAAGAGAAAGACGCTGTTGACATACGTGTCACAGACCCAGCTGTTGTAATACCGACTCTGAATCAACCAATTGGAAGACTGCTGAATTTTGACTTTGAGTCCATTGGCCGCACCCCAGACACGGCGTTCTTTTAATCTGGGATATTTGGCACCAATCGCGCTGATGTATTCCTCCAATTCTTCTTCAGTTGGAGGTCTAATCATTCCCTTTGGATGATATTGCAATACGAACAAAATAACTTTTCTGGAGAACTTCAACCATTTGTACATAACAGTAGAGGTGAGTCCAAACGCCATAGACACAGATCTTGCGACAGATCCTCGTGTTCTAAACCAATGAAGTACTAGACCAAGACAGCAAGTTGCGTTTGCCTCACGCTTTCTTCCACTCCATACTCCATTAGCGTTAACCTTCCTCTTCCGAACAGCGCCGGTGTATCTATCAACTGTGTAACTATCAAATGTTGGTTCAAATAGACCAAGAAGCTCTCTAAAGACTGTGTAGTAGTCCACACCACAGCAGTTGAGAAGAGCCTGTTCGTTGCCAGAGTTGAATAGATAAAGAAAGGGAGACTCGGAATGACGGTGTAGGGCTATCCTTGGTGTTCTCCTATCTCTTCGAAGCCTTTCTTCTGCAGCGTCCTCGTCATCATCATCATCCTCATCTTCTAGAAGATACAAGCAAACAAGCAACTCGAGTGACATAGTCAAACGATGGGCAACTATTTATGTTGTCGGTTGAGTACTACCTATCGCCTGTTGAGTACCTATCATCGGTTGAGTCGCTGAAATGGTGAGTAGGTGAAAATGAAAAATTTGATTGTGAAGTCACTGAAAAATCTGAACGTCACTGAAAAATCTGAACGGATTAAACCCACATGTTTAATCGTATGAAGAAGACAAATTTGGCTAATATTATTGTCCATGTCGTCAGATTCCAGATTCCAAAATGAGATTTATGCACTTTCCTGCCGAAAAAAGTATGTACAAAATTTTCATTCCCGAAATACTAAAAACAGAAATTTATGTACGTTATAAAAAGTATTTCGGGAATCACCCATTCGATTCATTCATTCCCCCCAAAATAGTACGAACGGTCGGTAAGTACGAATGGTAGGGAGAGTATTCGGACGATATTGTACGTGCGTGTACGCAGGAGTCATAAATAAGAGGGGTGCGACATGACGAGTTTCCACTGAAACCATGATAGGAGGATTTTGGAAAAAACTTCCCCAGCTAAATTTTTAAAAGTATGTTTTTACTGCATAATGCTAGTAAAAAGGACAGTGAAACACCTGATTCCCAAAGGTACTTCCAATCACTTTCTGACCTTCATATTACATACACACCTTCCTTATACTCTTGAGAGACACATAGCAAGTGGCGTTTGGCTGTATTATTCATCTGTGGCGTTCTTGACAAGCACATGTGGGGTGACCACCAAAAAGTGGTTCAACAGTCTGTCTGTCATCTGTTTTTGCTGGTCAGTCCCACCAAAAATGATTCCAAACCCACAAACAGTCTGTCCGTTGTCCATTTTCGCTGGTCAGTCCCACCAAAAATGATTCCAAACCCACAAAAAGTCTGTCCATCATCCGTTTTCGCTGTTTTTTTCTCACAATATCTTGTGCTGTCTCTCTCTTTAATAAATACAATTCTGCGCATAATCAGCCCAAACAAGCTAAATATTCAGCTTCCTCACAAAAAGTTGGTCTAGAGTGAACCCTGTAACTAATTTTAATATTGCTTTTTGATTGAGTTGCTATCATTTGAAAGTGTAGTAGTTTTACTAGCATTATGCAGTAAAAACAGACTTTTAAAAATTTAGCTGGGGAAGTTTTTAACAAAATCCTCCTATCATGGTTTCAAGTACCCCCATTTTTTTCTTCTAGTATCATGCAGCGAAAACGGATGACGGACAGACGGCGTGTCGCACCCCTCTTATTTATGACTCCTGCGTGTACGTACGTACGTACGTTCTATGGTTTTCTCTGAACCCCAACAAAATATCCCGAACCTCAACGGAACTAAAAACACCGAAAACCTTTTGATTCTTGACACTCGACACTCGACGATCGATCGACGATCGACAATCGACAATCGACAATCGACACTCGCTGTCTCGTGGAATCCGAATTGGATCTGTTCTTTCACATTTCAGTGTTGCTGATAATGATAATGTTGTACTCCCATACTTTCGGGAGGCAATAATCCCGGAGCCAATAACCCACTTCCTTTCGCAAGCCCTTTTGCGGAGAACTCGATGACTCGCCGTACGTTTTCCTCAAAGCTAGCCGTCGATTACTTTTTCTACGAAAACTGTCGGAGAAGACAGTCGTTGTTGGGAACATTCGCATTCTGTCAATAGTAGCATGGGACACAACACTCGCAATCACAATCACAACTACCGTCACCGCCGCCGCCGCCAGTCCCTTCCCAATATTCTGCTGCTGATCACCGACCAGTTTCGCTTCGATGCCTTTGACAACACAATCACGCCGAACCTGTACGAGCTGGCAGCCTCCCCGTTCGCTACCACCTTCTCGAATGCCTACGCCAGCACCCCGACCTGCACACCCGCTCGCGCGGCACTGCTGACTGGCAAGAGCCCGTGGAACCACGGACTGCTGGGATACGCAAACGCCCTGGATTGCGAGGACTATCCCACCACGCTGCCGAACGTGCTCGCGGACCTTCTCGGATACCGGACGGTGGTCGTGGGCAAGAATCATTTTGGAACAACAACAACAACGACGACGGCAACGGCAACGGCAACGGCAACGGCAACGGCAACCACTGGCAAGAATCCACACACCACCACCAACAACGACGACGACGACGACAAAACGCAGCACGGACCCCGATTCGTCGAACATGGGTACGAGGACATGGAATTGTACGAAGGCATGCACAACGCCATCCCGGACGACTACGAACGATTTTTCGACACCATACTTCCGGGGGTCGACCCCCTGTCCAGCTGTCATCTCGGATGGAACGATTGGAATGCCTGCAAGTACCAATTCGACGAATACCTGCACCCCACGGCGTGGACGACGCGACGGGCACTGGACGCAATCGACAAACTCTTTTTCGACGATACCGGGGATCCAATGGTTGCAGATGGGAGCGGTGGTGGCGGTGACACTCCCCAAAGAACGCCGGTCTTCTTGAAGGTGAGCTATCACCGACCCCATTCCCCGTACGATCCTCCGAAACGATTCTTGGACAAACACGTGGCTCGCAAGAACGATCCCCGATACCAGCGCAACATTTGCGAGGACCGCGATGGCAATACTATGTGTTGGGACAAGAAGTACCTCGACCAAACCGCAAGCGCAACCAAATCAACCACAGCCACAGCCACAGCCACAACAAACGACCACCAGCTGCCCCACGATGCGTGGCACGGAGATCCCGGGGACGATGCTTCGCGAACGAGTCGTGCCGCGTACCTGGCCAACGTCGAATTCGTCGACGAGGGGATCGGCCAGATCCTGGAGCGATTGCGGAAGGGATCCAACAACAACAACAACAAAAATTACGACTACGACAACACACTGATCCTCTGGACGTCGGACCACGGAGACATGAACGGGGACCACTACCTGTGGCGAAAGGGATACCCGTGGGAGGCATCGAGCCACGTGAACATGGTGGTCAAGATGCCGGCATCTCACGCCGACGCGTCGTCGGCCTTGCGTCCGCAACCGAAACAAGCAATGAATGTGAATGTGAACGCGGACGCGGACGCGGCTGCAAGCAGCGCTACGCCTCCTCCCCCCGCGATTGCCACCAGCGACGCCATTGTGGAAATCCGCGATGTCGCTCCGACGATCTACGACGCTTTGGGCATACTGAACAATGTGACACAGCCACGAATGGATCCGATGGTGAATGGCAAGTCGCTCCTGCCCATTCTGAACGGAAGCGCTACGGAAATTCGCAGCCACCTCGACATGGAACATTCCATCGTCTACGACGATCGTATCCACTGGAACGCCATTATCGGAAGACTTTCCGACGGTGCTTTCGGCGATGGTGATGGCAATGGCGATGGCAACGACAATAACAATGACGCTACTAGCAGCGGTGCTCGTGCACACAGTAGCAAGTTATACAAGTACATTTTCTTTGCGAACGACGGCACAGAACAGTTGTTTTGCTTGTCGGAGGATCCCAAGGAGCTCCATGATCTGGCATCCGTTCCAGAACACGATTCGATTGTTGCGTATTGGAGAACGGCCATGGGGAGACAGTTTCTCGACGAAGGCAGGGGCGAGGAATGGGTGACACAAGGCGGTGATCTGGTCGTCGGGCGGAGGGGAATGGCGTTCGGACCAAATTATCCCTGCCATCAAACAACGAACACGGGAACAGAAAAAATCAGTAACGTAATAGAATAAGGGAATTATGCCAATCAGTGAAAAAGGTTGATCGGCATGTTCCTTTTGGTGTCTAAATAACAAAAAATAATATGCTTCATTAACATTAATCAATTAGCATGAATTTAAGCTTTCAAAAGACATATTTGAGTTTGCGAATATTTTACATGGACAAATCCTATGCGGTCCCCTTTCGCAAGAATCGGCCCTTAAGTTTTTGCCACAGGCTCCTTTGTTTTTCCTCTTCCAGTTCTGCGATCCGACTGAGGGCTGCGCCCAGCTTGTCTTCGAGTTCTTCGCGCTCACTCGATAACTCACGGTTGTGGTCCAGACAGTGCCGGTTTTCGTCTGCTACCCCGTTCATGGCCCATCGCATAATTTTGACGTGCAGCCGACTCTTCTTCAACTGCTGCGCCAGACGTTCCGATTCTATTCGGATTCGTTCTTCCCTCTTTTTCCCCGCTTGAACCGCTGCCGTCGCAATCTCGATCTGTTCTTCACTCCCGGTGGAGATTTCTTTGAGCTTGGCGGATAGTTCGTCTCTCTCATGCATTATCTTCTCGAGTTGAATCTTGTAGTCTTCGACAACCTTCTCGTGGTCGGCTGTAAGTTTTTCGATCTCGATCGTCAATCGCCGGGCTTCCTCTTCTCGAACATCTTCGACAGCTTTCTCGTGGTCGGCCGTAAGTCTTTCGATTTCGGTCGTCAATTGCCGAGCTTCCTCTTTTTTAATATCTTCTACGATCTGCTGGTGTTCGGCCTTGAGTTTTTCGATCTCTTCTGCCGCTTGTTTCGATTCTTCGGTCCGAATGTCCTTCGCAACCCATTGGTGTTCGGCCTTGAGGATTTCAATGCCTCTTTGAGCACGCTGAGATTCCTCTGCTCGGACAGCTTCTACCATCTGCTCATGCTCGGCTTTGAGGATTTCGATTTCCTGTGCCGCTCGCTCCGATTCCTCGTTTCGAACGCTTTCTATCATCTGTTTGTGCTCGGCCTTCAGACTTTCAATCTTTTCGAGTGCTGCCAGCTCCGATTCTTCTGTTTGCATTATTTTCTGGTCATCACCTTGCGCAGCCTTTTCGGCTTCGGGATCCTTTTGCGATTCTTTCTTTTTTACAATATCATTACGTAGGCCGTCGATGATCTTATTATTGTCCTCCTCTTTTGCTGCGAATTTGTCTGCCATTTCCTTAATTTCCTTTTCTTTGGATTCCAGTTGACTCTTCAACTCATCGATACGAGTAGTGAATTCCGCCCTTGCTTTTTCCAAAACATCAGTAGATTGAGCCGAAAATTCTTCGGCTTGTTTTTCGCGTTCTTGGTCGTTCACGGTTGTCAATTGTTCGATGTCACTTTTGAACTGCTCCTCCATTTTCTTCAATTCGTCGTTCAGGTTCTGAATCGCCTCGTCTCGCACTCCCGTGACTTTCCTGGCTTCCTCGAGCTCGCTTTCGAGAGCTTCTAGTTTGTTTAGGTACTCTTGTTCAGCCGTTTCCAATTCCCCCTGGATATGTTTGTGCCGTGCATCCATTTCCTTCACAACATCTTGCAAGATGGAGAGTTTTCCCTCGAGCAGGGACGAAGATGATACATCGGACTGGACGAACAACTGTGAAAACGACCGTCTCTTCGTCGCGATTCGCTCGTCCTGCGGTGTGCACGTGTAACGCAAATCGTTCACAATATTCCCAAGCGAGGATTTATGGATCATTGTCGGGGCAACACATGCATTGCTCTGAAAGGCCTCGACTGTAGGTTTCTGTACTGTTGTGATTTGATATGTTGCAACGAGGCAACAAATTCTCAGTAGTTTCGTCATCGTCGTCCCGGGGATTCAACAGAAGTCGATGTTTTCTTGTCGCCGAGGGTACCAGTGCTGTTTTGTGGATGGATCAAACACTATCTGCTCTGTGCTAAAATCTCGCTCTCTTCTCAAAGTAAATACTTCTAATAATCATCTCAATCTACCGTATCAGAAATCAATGAACCATGAGGAACGATCGGAAAAAAATCGAAAAATTGACACGAGACAGTCATCAAAACATCAACCATCAACCAACCATCAACGTTGAACGTGAAGACGGTAAGTTTCGAGTATCCGTAATCTTACTCGTATGAAACACAGTAAAGGACTTCTCCGTACGAACCCGTTACTCGTATCAGTACGTACCGTACTGAGAGTACCTTGCTACTTGCATCTACCGTAGCAGGTTCCCGTAGAAATAGTACCGGTGTACGTAGGAACATAGAAGTAACAACTATTGGCGCTTGAAGGGGCAAAGTGAAGTCGTTGTCAAAAATGTTGTTACTCCTCTACGTACGAGTACCGTGAGGGTGCACAATATAAATACAACCCAAAATACAACAGTACAAATACCATGTAGAATTCTACGTGAGTAGATTAAGCGCGCGCAAAATCAGCGAGAGAGATGCTAGTACTACACATCAGCGAGGCACAAACTCCGATGAATTGTGCATCAAAAAAACTTCCAAGTCCGATCACTGTACTACCGGTAAATAACACTTGAAAATACAAACACAGAAATAATTTTGGTTCATATCATGACAGAAATTGTTCATCGATTACATGTTCATCGATTACATGTAACATCTAATCACTAATACAGCCAGTTAGAGACCAATACAATCGATCGATTGATCGGTCGATCATTCCCTCAAGGCACAAAGCCCACTGGGATGTGCGTCAAAGAAAATTCCAAGTCAGCAGATCACTGCAAATAACACGCCAAAATACAGAAACAGAAATAATTTTGATTCATATCACGACAGAAATTGTTCATCGATGATCGATCCGATCAACAATCCGATCGATCATCCGATCAATCATCTGATTGATCTTGAATCGAGGCACAAAGCCCACGGGGATGTGCATCAAAGAAAATTCCAATTCAGATCACTGCAAACAACACAGCAAAACACAGACACAGAAATAATTTTGGTTCACATCACGACAGAAATTGTCCATTGACAACATCGATTTCATGTAACATCTAATCGCTAATACAGTTAGAGATTGATCCGATTGATCCGGATCCTACACTCGGTACATGAAAACTTGAACTTCAAAACACTCTGCTATCAGCAGCAACAGGGGGGGGGGGGGGCTATCCAACAGCAACACACTCCACTTGACAATCCACCAGAACGCCGCCGTCACTCAACGAAGCTGGAAATTTCCTCCTTGCCTCTCATCTGGGTGCATCTTCCGAATCAGCTGAGTCATAATACAGTCTCCATAGCAACGCTTGATCTTGGCAATGGCTGTGTTCACATCATTCCCCTGGTCTAGGAGGCGCTCCATACATCCCCAAAGAACCTTACGATTTCAATACGTGTACTTCACTTGCCCTTGCTCCACCGCATTGAACTCCCTTGCCGGCTTCCTCCCTCCAATGCCATTCTGATACTCATCCCACAACGCTTGGATAGTTTGTGGTCTATCAAACAGGAGTGCTGGCCTTTCTACGACAGGAGCCCCTTGACACAGGTTTGCAGATGGTCTTGCTCATACTCCTCCAACTCTCCGCGCTGGTGCTAGTGTCAACCCTCGAATCTGAGTAACAATCTTAATCTGCCTTCTAAGTTCAGCAAGCTCTAAGATCCGATGGTTCCTCATCTCTGCTACATTGGTTTGAGTAGTGGATAGCTTGGCATAGATACCATTCCTCCACTGCTGCCCCCTCTACCAAACACCCCTCCGCTGTCTCCTTCTTCACCCTCAGGGATCTCATCCAGCCACAGGATTCCATCAATATTGGAAGCAACAACTTCAGCTCTACAAATAGGATTCACCCCATCCTCAAGTCTGCCTTGCAACAGCTCATATCTGCGAATGATCTGTTGCTTCAGTCCAAGGGGGATATAATCTGCAACAGCAGGATCAAGGCAAGCCCAAAGCAAGAGATTTGCTAGGATAGCAGCAACATCATCCCAAAACGCTCCACAAATTGCAGGAGCCACTGAAGCACAGAGCCAGTCGTCAGTCAGTTCACTGTCATCCTTCTCCTTGTACAAGCAAATCCCACAATGGGAAAGCTTGCTACCAGCATTGATATCCAGCCAGTCCAACTGTACATCCAAGTACCAATCTTGCATTCTCTTAGTCTTCCATCTAGCTCTGTACTTAACATCATTGTGAGTCGCGCCTCCTCTCCTAGCCATAGTTGTAGCCCACTTCTTAACTGAATGAGTCCCTAGTCGTTGCTGCCTTCCAAGGGGCCTAAACTGATCCCCTTCTATGATAGCCTTCAGAGCCTTTTGGTATGCCGTCTTGCACTTCTCAGCTTCCTTGTTCTGGGCTTTCAGTGGGGACCTGGAATCGGTATCACCCTCAGCAAACAGCCATTGACTCAATCAACCCACGCCACTACCAAGCGACGCCTCCAGGTAGATAGCAAGGCCAATTAGTACACAGTACCTGTGATCCATACTAGCGCCCATCACGAGCTGTAAGGGACAATCCCCCTCATTGTGGACGTTCTTCGACCATCTCATCTGAATCGTAAGATAGCCAGTGTATGTACTACTAACCTGCAAGTTGGCCTTCTTCATGTGTGAGGTGTCATCCCCTCTTGCAATCGAGTGCAGCTGAACTCAGAGCATTGCCATGTGCCGGAGGCTTTGGAGGCTGTCGCAGTCAGCTCAAGCATCTGAGTATAACAGTGTTGAGCTCTTCCTGGTTGAACACCCTGTCGGTGGCATATTCATGCCCTCCAGCAATATGGGACATCAACTCCAACAAGATCCGGTGGTATCTTAAGAAGAGCTGAGTGGGGGCATTCACATCACTGGGTAGAATTGGATCCGGTCCCCTTCGCACCGGTCCTCTTGTTCGATGGGGGATTGTTGGTCTTCTTGTTGTTGCTGGGGCCGGCGGCGCTCTTGTTGTAGTAGTAGTTACTGCTGCGGCCATCGGCACATCATCTAGGACTTCATCGTTGTCGGCGTCATCTAGTAGGACTTCTTCATCCTCCTCATCCTCATTGTCAGCACCTAAAGCTAAGGCAGCTAGCTCACCTAGGCCATTATCTTCAGCTTCATCCTCCTCCTCGTCCTTGTAGTCCTCCTCCTCCTTGTCGTCGTCGTCCTCCTCTGGAGGCTCCAGTTCGTTGTCGTCAGAGTCAGCATCTTTTGCTTCTGCAGCTGCTGCAGCTCTTTGCATGACAGCTTGCGCATGCCAGATCGCAGCAAGGTCCTTTGCTTGCTGCATAAGCCTCCTCCCTTGGTGTTCTTGCTGCAGGATCCATGGCAGCTACAGCTGCTGCTACTTGGGCTCAAGCACGGCGTTTGCGGGCTCTTTCCCTTGCCCAAATGTTCTTCGGATCCATGCTCAGCTGATGTGGCATCTTGTTTGCTTGTTGCTTGTTGTTTTGCTTGCTTGAATTAAATCGATCGATTTGCAATTAGATCAACGATCGAAAAAAGTAAGCATTTGGCTAATCGATTGAAAAGCAAGTGATCTAATCTAATCGGAGTGCAATCGATCGATTTGCATGTGGATGAGAATTAAGAGAACAAAAGCACATAAAATTATTTCCTTGTTTATCGATTGGTAATAAGCGAGTCACTCACTATTTGGGAGTTGCATATAAGCAAGTCACTTACTATTCGGGAGTTGCATAAGTTGCGCACCTCCGTGAGAAAATACGGGGCTACAAATCAACCAGTAGTGCAACTTTGCTAAAATTGAAAATGCAACCGGTAATCTACTCTTAGTAGTACAAAAAAAATTGCGTACCTCAACAGATGGTGGGGTACCAAACATAATACTAGTGCCTACGTAGAATTGTGTAGCCGGTCATACTAGCCCAGGTTAAATGCAACCCGGGTTGCATTGGTGGGACATCGTACCGGTACTCCCATGAGAAGGCGCAACATTTGCATTATTTAAGTACAACTTTATTTGTTATGTACAGTGCAGTACTAAGTGCACACAAAATGGTCCCATAGTAGCTCAAAACTACCAAAAGCAGTTTTTACTGGTAAATTCTCTAGTAAAAAGAGTTCCATGGATTCATCCCGTCCGAGAACTGTTTCGGGGGGTTCGAATTTACTTCTCGCGCACAAATTTTGTGCGTGATTTCAACACGGCAATATTTTTGGAAACCCTGAAATTCCCACCCCCAGTTATTGCCTTAAAATCATACAAAAAAATAATTCTGTGCGCGTGATGCACATTACTCTACTCTCAAATAAAAATAATTTATTTCAGTCTCTAGCAGAACCCAATTATTATTCCGTACAAACAACACTTACTTCTATTCACGAATAAAAAAGAAATCTTGAGTCAGTATTAATTCCAAAATATTAATCTACCAAATAACAATTCGATTCTGCTCTCCTAATTGTGAATTCTATTTCTCGACTACAATATTCCCTTTTTAAAATTTAGATTCTATTATGCTTGATACGTTTGTTAATAGGGAATGAAGTGCTTTTCAAAATGACCGAATGTAGATTTCTTTACAAACGGGAACATCACTACTCGTTGATTTCTTAGAACACCAGTCAATAAGATGAGGTTCAAACCCATCACCTTTTATTTCAGGCACAGTTGCAGAAATCTCCCTCAGAACTCTTGACCTTGTCTGTACAAGGTTGCCTTTTGTCCATGAAAATAAATGGAGACGCTTCGGTTCAATAGCCCATTCGTACAATTCCTTCTCTGCAACTAATGGTATGCTATGATTCTGCATGATTTTCATTAGCTTGATCTTTACCATCAGTTCATCTGATACATGCCTCCCAGCATTGGGCGTCATAATTGCCATGTTGGTATCACGATGGGAATCATCAACATCAATGCTGTTGCCTTCTTCATCATTGATAATCAAAGAGTGGGGGGCCTCTGTGCTCTCACTTCCTTCATCCTCATTGCCATCATTAGGAAAGAAAAAAATGTCCTCAGATACAGTATCATCGCCATCCTCTATGTTTGTTAATTCCCAACCAATCAAGGCACACCCAATTGGTTTGGCAGAAGGGACGTACATAACTTGGTTGTCGAGCACCTCTGGTAATGCGCCGACACTACTCTGTGGACCGTCACGGGTGTTCATTAGACCTAATTGTTGAGTAGCATCCTTGACCTTCTTCGATTTTCTAATGAATACGCAAGATGCAAAATCTACTAGCCCCAAAGATTGCTTGAAATAAGAATAGCATGATGCGTCATTCAAAATATGGTCCAGAAGACCAGGAGAAACAACTACTCCCGTTTTCTTTCTTAGCCGCGCTGTAAACAAGGGGGGGGTTCTGCTTCTTGGTGACCTTCTTCTTTCCCCTTCCTTTAGTGATCAGAGGAGAAGTCAAATCGCAATGTTTACAATAAACCTGATATAAAGGAGTGTGGACCATCGTTACTAGTAACATCTTACTGTAGGATAGCCAGTAATAACAATAAAAATGAGGAACCGAGTGAGATTGAGAAATTGCGGCCATGCACTGTTTGTTTCAGGCATCAAACTCAGTAACATGCCACAAATTCGGAAACAGATGCCAGCGGGGTAGGAAAATGTACTCTGCATCAAAATATTAGGAGTTTGACATTAATTTCAATAAGTAGGGTGAAATTACAAAGGGGGACCAATGGAGTTCAGCCCAAATATGCGCGTGATTTGGAAAGAACCCTGAATGTCGTTTGTGCAACGTAGTAGTAGTAGTACTTAAAATTTTGTAGAAACTACGTAGAGGCAATGACTGCCACGCCTGGCAGTCATTACCATGTGATTGCCAGTTATGACAGTTATTCTCTGGTACTAAAAATGTGTACATTCTATGTGTTGGCGACGGATAGCAAACGATCATTGCCATTCCTGATAATCATGCTGTCGTGCTGATGGGGCTGCCACGACCCCGTCACCGTGGCAGGCATAAGTAATCATGGAGATCATTGTGCATAAGAAGGTAGTAGTAGTGAAGATACCAGCTATCACTCACTACGTTCCTACGTTTGTGATAGCCTCAGTAGCCTACCTACTTGTAGTACTGGATGTGCAGTATTTTTAGTTCATAGGTGTGTTGGTGGGTTAAGCAATGATAGAGGGGGATCCTTTCATGGAGGAGATGACGGAGCGCATGGTTTTGCTCTTGATTCTAGCGCTGATGGGATTGGAAGGATCGGAGAAGCGGGAGTCTCTGGTGGGGTTGTAAAGCTGATCATCCTGAGGCAAACGAGGGCCTCCCCCTGTAGCTTGAGCTGGAGGGGGGCCTGCCGGGACGCTCACTTGGGGGGTAGGCTGCTGGAGTGCTCGTAAGGCATCGACGTTGGACACATTTGGGAGCCAGTTGAGGTTCTGGGTCATTCTGAACCTGTGGATGTCTTCCCCAAAGTCTAGGGCAGGGAGGGGGATGTCTGCTTCCCATTGCTCCTCTAGCCACCCGCGGACGCGGACTTGGAAGTAGTACACCACGATTGCACGAGTAATTCGTTCTCCCAATTCATCTGCAATGGCCCTACGAAGGGGCATTTGTTGCCACTCTAGCCTGGAGAGACCGCGTTGGTAAGACTTCACCACCTCACGTGTGGCGCCTAGGAGGGTGGCCAGTATGGCCAGGTAGCTTTTCAGCTGGGCGGTGGCCTCTGTCCAATCGAGGGGAATGTAGGCTTTGGTCTTTTGCAATTCCAGAGAGTCCTTGAGAGAGATGGAATTGCATTGGGTGGATATCATGGTGTCGTATGCGGCCACATTGGCGGCTGCCTCGTGTTCCCTTTTCAGGGTGGCTGCTGATCCTCCTGGAGGAGTGAAGGCTAGAGGGAGTATGCCGTCTGCTACATCAAAGGGGTCGGTCCCATAGAAGTTGCAATCTTGGAACCTCTTGAGTACTGCCGTGGTGATGAGTGGCGCCTGGATGCCAAGGTTGTAGGCATCAGTGGCTACTTGACTTTGGAGGATCATGTGGGTCTTCTCGTGTTTGCTCTTTTTGGCCCAGGCTGTGTAGATGGGGGGAAGATCTGCTTCAGTTGTTTTTCCACAGAGTAGTAGGAGTCTTTCAGTGTACAGGGTGCCCCAAACTTCCCTGACAGAGTGCAGCTTGGAGGATTCTTGTCGTCTTTGGTCCAGGGACTCATTCAGTCTTAGTTGCTGGTTTGTGAGCGCTGAGAAGGCTGCTGTGAGTGTAGGGTCTGCAGGCGCCGAGCCTGCGAGACCTGGGAGGTCTCGGAGGAGGACATTCTTCTTCATGTAGGCCCGGAGGTTGGCCTCAGCTCGGAAGGAGGGTCCGGGTTCTAGGAGACGGATGGCACCAAGAAGAGTGGTGGGTTGTGTCCCCACTGCCTGAAGGGTGTCCAATAATGGTTTGCAGATATCCCCCAGCCCTTGCTGGTGGATGTGAGGTTGGAGGACTTGGAAGGCCTGCTTCGGGGTGAGGCCCCTGCACAACACCAGTGGGACGAATTCAAAGGGTAGGAAACACACCTTGTGAACCTGGAGCATTTCAGTGTGGGCAGTTCCTTCAGGAATGGCAGGGATGTAATCTCTATCAGGGTGTTGTGATATGGTGGCTTCATGATGAGCCAGGAGGTACACCCAGCTAGCTGCAGCCCTTGACAGCAGGGCTGCATCCACCTGCACCAGCTCACCCTCTTGTCCTTCTACATCATCGATGTAGCCAAAGGCTCGGCCACGGTTGGCTGAGGGCTGGGTGATGGTTCCTGGGTAGCGTCGGAGGCCATGGACGACCTGTAGACGATCCACCCCAGCTGCATCTTCTTGGAAGATGCCCAAGCTACCGATGGCTTGTGCATTGAAGATATCCAGAAGGAGGGGGAGAAGCCGATCCCCGTCCGCTTCAGTGAAGAGAGTGTATATGGCTTGGTAGATGTCGTGCCTAGCAGGGGCCTCCCCAAAGGGGCCGGCCCCTTGGAAGAACTCTCTGTAGTTCATGGCCGTGTCGTTAGCTTGTAGGGGTGTCGGCTCGTAGGTTCCGGGTAAGGGTGGATCTACCGGTGACGCGGGGATCTATCGGTGACGCGGGGAGTAGTCGTCATTCTTTTGATGATCGTTTCGTGGTTGAGGTAGGCGAGTTGGTAGTGTGGAGGCACGTTGGGCCGTCAGCTGATTCAGAGCAATCTTCCCGTTGGGAGAGATAGGCACGTTGTGCCTTGTTGTAATCCTAGAGCGGAGGCGCGTCTAGCCTTCGGTCGGTCGGTGATACTCTTGTAGGCGTGTGGGGCCTTGGAGTATCTGGTAGGAGCGTTGGGCCTTCTGTAATCCTCGCATTGGGAGGATTAGTAGGGCTTGTACGGGTACAATAGGGAAGACTATTGGACCTGGACGTATAAAGCCTTTATTCTACTACTAATCATTTTTAGGAGCAAAAGAGTGAGCTGTAGGCTTGGTTGTTGCTGGAGGGAACCTTTACCGGCTTGTTGGTGCTTTGGCTGTAATTTGCTGCTAACAGTTCGATTGCTGCATGCAGTGAGGAGTGATCGTAATACTACTACTAGAGTTCGTACCTACGTTGGTGATACAGTGAGATCTTGCATACTCAAGGGTGTTCTTTGGTTCGTACGTCGTACGTTCCACGTGGCACTACCATTCCTTACATTCGGTTCGCTACATCAATAGATCTTAGGAGGTAGAAGTTGTACGTACGCGACGGTACCAGGCAGAAGGACCGCACTTCAATTTCCCATTGGCAATGTTTATTCTCCAAAATCGAGTCATGGACAGATTGATTTTTGTAACCGTCGTCTAAAAAAATAAAAAAATCTACTTCCTCCGTTTCAAGAAGAGTTTGCGTTTGGCACATGATGGGTTAAAAGTTAGAGATCTCGGTGATATTATTGCGGTGACTTTCATAGGGATTTAAAGGAGGCCCTACGGAGTACCATATGACAGGTACCGTTTAACTACGAGTAATCCCATAATGTAAGCTTAAGTCTTGGTGTTTGGAAACATGCAATACGGTACGTCAACACGATGTTGTAATCTCAAACCCATGTGTCACTGCCCGACACATGAAATAAATAATAATAACACATGCATTGTAATAGATTCCAAACGGAGATATATTTTTTTTCAATATATATATGCCTATTAGTTTTGATCTACTCGATTATGGCCCAATTGGCATGGACTGGGGACGAACCTGGTTCGTTTTGTTCTTCCATACTAGAATACCTCCGGAATCTTCCGAAACTCGATTACCGTACCATACCACGAGTAAGCACGGACTTGTATTACTGTATTTTTGCTTTCTGTTGATCGAGTGTCACAAATTTGAGAACACGCACTAATTACCCAAAAGTTGAATATCCATACATTCTAATCATTACAAGTACCGTGATGAAAACCTCGCAAAATAAGAAAACAATTATAGAGCTCTCGGCATTCGAGAATGCCAACATCAAACTACCTCCGATAGTCACCGGGACCGTCTATGAAGCTCAAACGTTTGCCCGAGAAAAGATCAGTGATGACAAGGAAGATGATGATGACGACGATGACGACGATGGGCTTGATAGGGATGATGACGGTGCGGATGCACCTATCGATTTGCTTTTGACCGTGGATAAGTACCTGAAGGAAAGGGCAGCAAAGATTCTGCAACAAAATCCCTGGCTTGCCAGCCGAATAATCCCGAATCCCAGGAAGAAAAAAATGAAGAAAAAGATATCGAAGTTGAAAACGAAAGCGAAGAAGATGAAATTTGGCCGCAAACTTGCGATAGAATTTCCTACCGAAATGACGGAGGAGGAGTGCGAGGAACGCGTTGAGAGCGTTGTTCGCATTGTCACGTCACGGACAGTGGGCGCGAAATTACTAACCTCGACGACTGCCAATGAGTTGAAAAAATCAGAATCGTTTTACGCCATGAAAGTTATAGTTGCGAACCCTCTCAGCGAAAACACCTATTCCGACATAGTCAAGGCCGTTCGTCCACACCTACACTCGTCGACGAAGAGCGTTGTAGGTTCCAAAAACTGCGGTTTGTGGGATATTCTGCTGATTCCAATCACCGAAAGCACTACCAGTCGATGGGAGAGCAAATTCCTTTTGGTCCATTCGTTGAACCATTCGTTGGCCGATGGCGCCACCCTTTACAAGATCTACAGCATGCTAAGTTCCGATCGGCCGATCGAGAAACTCGATCCAACAAGAAGTGTCAATTTTGATGCACTCAAGAAAGAGGCACTCGGTGGCGATCCGAACTTTTTGAGATCCAAATTCGTCCTCCCTGGACTCACGAAGAGACTTCTCCGGGTCGGAATCGGGGCCAATCCAAGTCTAGATCCCGGAATTGGCCCGAATCAGACGAGCATGTGGACCGTGGACGAAGAGAAAATCGAAGCGATCAAGGAAGCACACAAGGCACACAAACCATCACCAGAAGAAGCATTTGTGGGAGACGGAAAGTCGCCGGACAGCCACGAACGAGCCATCGAGCCATCCGTCCCCTATGTCTCGACCAACGATATTCTTACATCGTGGTTCCTCCGGCAAAACACCGACGCCGCTCTCGGATGCATGATTGTGGACATGCGAGGCCGACATCCAGAAATTACTCCCAACCTTGCCGGTAATTACGAAGCCGAGCTCATTTATAGCACTCCTTCCGACGTGGCATCTCCCGCTTGGATTCGTGCTTCCTTGACCCGGCCCGATGGACTCTTGAAGCGCGCCAAAGACAGAGCTTTACCTGGCTACAAGGTGCTCACCGGGGGACTGTCGAGCGGTGCCCCCGGTGTTTCCATCGTGACAAACTGGTCCTCCTTTTACGAAACCGTGGTCCTGAAGCAAAACGGAGACACCGATCTCCGACCCGAAGCCCATTTTCCAATCTTCTTGCAGCACGATGACGTGATCAATTCGGCCGGTTGGAACACGTTGGTGATATTCCGGTATTCCGATGCGAAACTTGGAGTGCTAGTAATGGCACCACGTGCTGCCACCGAAAGCAAGCAGGTTCCGGTGGACAGGCCTGCAATCGTATCAAACTAGAAATATCATTTCTTTTCGTTTCCGTTCGTTTCGATCGAAATCATTATACATTGGCCAATACGAGAACAATTTTTTTATGGCCTACATCTATACTGCGTGTACAAGTGCACACAGAGGTAAGACAAAGTACCCGTACACCAAATCATTAGTAATATTAGAAACCTGTAAGCATGGAAAACAGTAAAAGAGCGACATGATCATTTTCCGTTTTTTCCTTTTTCACAGTTCTTAACTAGCCATATGCCCCCTGTGACTTTCGTTCGGTTGTCCATTGAACGACACGCAGCTAGTTGGATTTACTCTTACTGTCTGTACAGGGCGACTTGCCGGTGCGTTTCGCTTTGCTCTCGTGGTCCCGTCCTCAACTTCGGCTCGTCACGATGTAATCCGCTAACGGAAACGATCCCCCAATGTTTTCGTCCAGAAACCGTGCATCGGTGGTGGCATCCACTCCGTCCTTCGCGTAGATCAATTGCAGCGTCAATTGGTTCGGATCGCGCGTGTTTTCTTCCATCGAGACGGTACCCGACGGCCGTGTGTCGATGAGGGAGGGATTGAGCATCACCGACACACAATCTCTCGTGCCCCCCACGAGGCGATCGTACCTCCCGGGGATCCCGGCTCGGTACTTGACGTGATCGGCTCCCACGAGACCGATCAGGAGGCCGTTGGGGTTGTCCTTCGTCCAGCGATACGCTCCGGACGCCATGGCCTCGTCCCACAGAATCCGGCCGCTAAAGAATTTTTTGAAATCCATGGCCTCTTCTAATTTTTCTCCCGACATTGTGTACTGCAAGAGTCCCATCCGTTTGTGCATGTCGAAGGATGGCAGGATGACGTATTCGACGTAGCACTTGAACGACCCCGGCTTGGCAAATGCCGCAAAGCCCTGGGGGTCGAGGATGTACTTCTGGCGTTCCTCGGGGGACAATTTCGAAAAGCCGCCGTTTTCCACCTTGGAGAGGTCTTCGGAGTCGACGTTGAGGGCCACGAGAGGAATCTTCAGCTCCCTCGCCGTTTCAAAAATCCCTTTGTACCCCTCGAACGGCCAGGTCCATCGCCTGTCCCACTCGACGTTTTTTCGCATTTCCTCGATGGACATGCTTCCGCTGATATACGCGTCTAGGACCGGTTGGAATTGAACCTGGACCTGTTCCAAGCCAATGGCCAGTTGGGACGACTCACCCGGGACATTGCTGTTGCTGTTCGCCTTCTTTGATGCATGGAGTTTCCGAATGATATCCGTTTGCAGCAAGTGATCCCGCTCGGCATTGTGGTGCTCTCCCAGCCAGAGGGCACCGGATTTCTTGCTCAATGCGTCGATCAATTGGTCTTCCTAAAGGCATAGTTGTTAGCAATATTATGAAGCAATGCCGAAGATAATATCGAACCGGTGTGAGTGAGCGCAATGGTTTTGTTTGATTGTTGCCTCCCGCGTTTCCAACCCACCACGGTTTCAATATTCTTCGTTCGCCGTTCGTCATTTTCGTTGCTACGCTACGCTACGCTACGCTACGCTACGATGCGGTGCAGTGCGCTACGGTACGGTACTTACGGCCACGGATTCGAGTCTAGGATTTCGGGTCGGTGTCGCGTCCGGAACCACCCGGTATACAGCAGCCGGGAGCGAATCGGTGTCGCCGATCTCGGCGGCGGCGGCGGCGGCTCGTGCGGGGGTGTCGCTTCCCGATCGGACCAACCATCCCGTCGCGGCCGCCGCCGTTGTGGCGAACGCCGACCGTCGGGTCAGTTCGGGATCGAACGACAAAGCGTCGGTTCGTGGCACGAGCAGTGCAACCAATAGCAGCAGCAACAACTGCAGCAGTGGTAGCGGTAGTACGGGAGAGTTCGGCTCCATGGTTCCGGTTCTCAACACAATTTATATTCTCGATGGTCTGATTCTGTTGTGTTGTGTTGTGTTGTGTCGTGTTGTGCTTTTGTTTCGTCTGCCGTGAAATCGGATCGATGCTACGGTGCGCACACAACTCGTTTTTGTTGTCGTTTTCGTTCAAATATTATCGAACGTAACTGACTTCTTCTGATGAAATAAGCAATGATACTCGGGGTTTCTGAAGCACACTCTGTAGATAAGACAATGTCTCAGAAACATGATATAAGCATTGATCCTTTTCGTCGGCTCGAGATCTCTTCATGCCTACCGAATGAGTACATACCGTACGGTATCGTATCGTTACGATCTTTTTTCAGTCGAAATCATATCAACATTCTTCTTTTTCTGTGTCATCAACGACGATGACGGTTGATGATGCATCCATTCATTTTTTTCAAATTCTGAGAACCAAGTGGGATACGAGTAACGGTTCCGAGCAACTTCCGTATTTGTACTTACCTTACCGGTACCGTAGGCAAATCTTACTTACCATCTGGTATTCGTACCGTACCGTTATTACGAGGTTTACAACGTACGGTAAGATGTTACCATATGACTGTGCTATGAGCTACTAGTACGGTACTGTACAGTAGTCCCTCTATTTTATGACTCCTGCACGAGTATCGTACCGTACCGGTACACGTACCGTTTGTCGTTGAACGTCGCTAACAAAACCTTCAGTCGTGTGGCTAGCACGCGGTGATCGTTCTCTATTGATCGACTTGATCGAGCAACAATCGACAAAAAGGAACCCCGCGGGACCAGTCTGCCCTTGCCTCACTACGCATCACAGAGGCACCCAAATTTTTCATTCCATTCCAACCGGTTTTCAAAACTCGGGTGTTGATTGATTGATGGCGCTCTTCCTACCGTACGGTACGGTACCGTATTCCACCCGATATATATCATTCACTTTACTGGACCTGTACCCACAACCCGAGCGCACGCAGTAGTTGTCCCACACCGATCCATCCCAGAGGCAGGAAGTTATCGCATCGTACCCCCAAAAAGCAATTATTGCCTTCCCCTGCCTCGCGATGACGACGATGCGGCCGTCGTTGCCCGACTTCCTCCGTTTCGAGCTGGTGGTCGTTGCCACGGTGGTCGTTCTCGGGATCCTCGGCTCGGGCTCGTCCACAACGAATTTCGGTGTCTGGTCTGTAACCGCGTCGTCAACCGCCGATGTCGCAAACGCGAAGGCGTCGTCGATTCCGAGCCAGATCCTTCGTGCCCGAATGCCGTCGCGGTCCGGTGGCGGTGATGGCGAACAGCAACAACAGCAGCAGCAGCAGCAGCAGCTCTGGATGTTCGAGGGAGCCCTGTACGATCCCCTCGACGGACGACAGGTAGCCAACGTCCAGGGCATCGAGTTGGTGCGTCCCCTGCACGACACGTCCCACCTGGCCATCGACACGCTCTTGCGCCATCCCAACGCGACGTACGTCGATGCCAAGACCGTGTGGTCGCAAAAAATATTTTGTTACACGAAACCAACGGCAACGACGACGGCTTCTACTGGTGCTGCCGCCGCCGCCGCCGGGGAGGACCAGAGTCGGACCCGCGAGGACATTCTGCGCAGCGTTCGGATCCGGCCACAATCCCCGCGAAAGAAGGTCCCACTGGACCAAGCGGTAGCCGTCTACGAGACGGCCACGACCTTTGTGTCCCGCACCAAGCAGAGTGGTGGGAAATCACGAGCCGATAACACCGGAGACGAAGACGAAGACGAGCTCCTAGTGCATTCCGAATGGCCCAACGGACAAACCATGTGGGGAATGGCCGCACAGGGGGGCTCGCAGAGACAACGCAGTAAGAATAACAACAACAACAACAACAATGACAACATGGATTTTACCGTGTTTGCCAAGCTGCGAAACAAGCACAGCCCGTTGTACGCGCCGGATCTAATCCCCGATCCGGACGAGGTGGCGCGATCGAGGACCAGGAACAGGACCGGCGCAGACGGGGACGTGATTGTGTCGCCAAAACGGGCCGCACTGGTCCAGTTTGGATCCTCCGACAAGACCATGGAATCCAAGCACAAGTTTGGGGCCCGCGAAACCTATTCCTACCGCAACATCGCTTCGTCCGCTTCCGTCGGTGGAAGCGGCCGCTGGTGGCCGCGGTCGCCCCTCGAGTCGTGGTTGCGGAGGATCCGGCCTTCTGCCACCACCAGCGGCGGCGGAGACGGCAGCCGCACGAGCGTGCACTACACGCGGTACGGGGAAGGGCCGCCGTTTTACGCACCGGGACGCATGTGCATGCTCGAGCTCCGGGGCCGGCCCATACGGGACCTGGACGAGGCCACTCCCCTCCTAAAGGACTTGCTCCGAAAGGACGGTGGACCCGTGGCCAACTTTCACTGGACGGCAGCTGCAACGGCTGCTCCCAGCATACAGATGGCCTGGAATCGAAAGGAGGCGAGCACCACCTATCGCGCCGGCGACGGACTACCCGGCCGCACCAGCAGCGCCAGGACGAGGCGCGCTTCGAACACCAACACCAACACCCAGCACCTGCTGCGACTCGATGTGCCGGAGGACGACGGCGATGGAGAGGGCGAGAGAGGAGGGATCGGAAAACGCCTCGGTGCCTGGACGAGACGGGGGAAGCAACGAGCCGAGGTGGTCTGGGATCGGCTCAAGGCGGCAACTTCCATGGAATCTGCTGGATCCTAACCTTGAAAATGCTCATATTAGGTCCAAGAGTACTTCGAATGGTGTTGGACGCAACTGTTCCCGGAAGAAGGACGACCCAGGATAAAAACGAAAACGACGGCCTCGACGTGCCAATCCAATGATGGATCCAGACATCCGAAGACCGATCAGCGACTCGTTCTCCTCAGTAGCCGAGAGAGGAAATTGTTTACAACTCTCGACGAGTGTATGGTTTGAGACAGATGGCCACGAGCCACCAAAATCTAAGTACAAGTACAATGGGAGGAGACAACCGGGCAGGCTAAACGAAGATGTGATCGTCAACGCATCATTTTAGAATACATACTAGCGTACTGCCACTGCCACTACCTGTCTCTAATAGTCTTCCAGAAAATGCTCCCCGTAATCGCAATAACACTCGGTGGAATCGTTCGCGACGTCGTAGCTCTGTCGGCGGGTGCCTGTGCCACCACCGATTTCGCTGAGCATCTGCTGCGTCCCGCTACCACTACCGATTTCGTTGAGCATCTGCTCCCGTGCCTGCGCCAGCGCGTTCAGCTCCTGCTTGAGCTCCCGTGCCGCCGCGCTGAACTCCCCCGAGTCTTGCGCAATGAGACGCCGGAGTTTCTCGCGCTGCGGTTGGTCGACCAGCAAGCTCCGCGGGCCCTGCGGTGTCGACGGCCCCGTTTTGCTGCTGCTGTCACTGCCCTTTTCGATCGCCATTGCGGTTGCGGTTGGTTTGGAAGATCCCGCCGCAAGGGGTGGAAAGGGAAGCTTTCGTCGGGCTTGGGGAGTGCTCGGCAGCGGATTCGAGCGTGGGGTTGTCCCCTCGACCCGAGTTGGGGATTGCTCGGGTGTCAAAGGAGATGGTGGTGGCTCGTTTCTGATGTTCATTGCAAACGGTCAAAGTCAGGCTAGAGCTCAGTCAACGATATTCATTCGGATTTGTGGTGGTCGTTCAGTTCAGTTGGTCTCTTCGGTCAGAAAAGAAAATGCGGGTTTCGTATTGCCATTCGATGCTCCCGCTGCAGCTCCCGCGCGTGCGAGTATGCGCTGTTACCACCAACGCATTCCCCATGTCCATTAAAAGGTCTCGTACACCCGGTTATTCTGTTCCAGTGAAAAGAGAACGTCTGCGGTTTGGACTTGGATTTGTTCTACGGTTTAGGAGTGAACGAACCGTTCGTTCGCGGGGTTTTGGTGCGGTTACTTTCTAGCAAGTTGATGCGATATATACCATGGAGCCTTTCGTGTGCATACCGGTACAGATTGAGAAAGCGAAGGAAGCATAGCAAAAAGATAAGTCCTGGAGACCCTGAAGCTGAGATGAAAACAAAATCGTGCCATTCATACGGCCATTGCATGCCGCTCTTTGTCGGAGTTGCCAGTTGAAATTGTGAGTAACACTGGGGTAGAGCTGATGCGCCATAACCTAAGATCTCAGGAGACCCTTCTAGCAACTCGTACCTGCTGCAGTACTCGTACGAGTACCGTACTTAGCTACCGGTACGAGTAAAAGTTTAGGTGTAAATTATGCTGACAACATAGAACCTCGTACATTTTGTACATGTGGCGAACCGGTCAAATCAACATCTATTTGCTCGCCTGTCACACACACAAGAAGTACGAGTACCGTACCCCGGAGTAATACGGTAGATGTTGACGTACCGGTACTACTAGAGTTCCCTTGCACAATGTTATGACGTGCTGTGCGTAGTGCTTCCCCGTGCAAAATTTGGTTATTCGTCCTTTCCTACTAGCACTTGCGAGTATGATTGTACCATACTAGTATACAATCCAAAAAACGGGAAAAGGGCATTTGGTGCAACGCCGTTGCAGAAAATAGATAAACGCAAATTACACATGAAAAGGTGGGTATGATTGTACTGTACTAGTATACCATCCAAAATACGGGAAAACGGCATTTTGTGCAACGCCGTTGCAGAAAATAGAACAACACAAAATATACAGGAAAACCAGCATCCAAAACACGGGAAAAGGGCATTTGGTGCAACGCCGTTGCAGAAAATAGAAAAACGCAAAATACACATGAAAAGGGGGGTATGATTGTATTATACTAGTATACCATCCAAAACACGGGAAAAGGGCATTTGGTGCAACGCCGTTACAGAAAATAAAAAAACGCAAAATACATCTGAGAAGGGGGGTATGATTGTACCATACTAGTATACAATCCAAAACACGGGAAAAGATAATAAACTTGTTCATTGAAGTCATGTGCTGTTTTCACCATCTCGTACTATTGATTGTAAATCCTTCTTTTCCAGTGAAGCCATTGTCTCGCGGAAATTAAACAACCATTGTTCACGATTACCTAGCACAAAATATTGGTCAGGACTACCATGGTTTCTAACAACGGCAGCTTCGGACTCAATGGCGTTGCAGTCGAACAAATACAATTTGTTCCGAAGCTCACCTAGCTTTACCAACGCATGATGGTGTTTTTTTCCTTTGTCCCTCTTGCTCGGTATGGGGTCTGCAGAAACAAAGCAACGAGCGACGGCATAATAACCATCGTGCACTAATTCGAAACCACTAACGGAGCTACCCACGGGGAACGGACCTTCGAGGTAAAGCAGGCACAGAATCTGACATGGATAAACTTTCAGTCCACGTCCATCAAGGAGGTCGAGTTGAAAATTAGCCCAATCGTACCATACATTGGACAATTGTCCAGAATCAGACTTAAACGATGGGTGGGCACGAAACAATAATTTCATCTCGCGAGATTGGTCATACCTCTTGTGCTCCGTGGTTCCAAAAACCTTGCTGCTGCCCACAGCCGGTAGGACCACGTCACAACAAAATTTGAGAACATCAGATGGAAACCAGGGTAAACTTGAGTTTTTTTTTTCATCCCACTTCATGTAAGGGAGACCATTCATCACACCAATCCAAAACGAAGACCCACCTGACCAACCACCCTCCTTAGGATGATTTGGTCCGGTTATGGGTCTATGTTCGAACAAATCGAATTCACGGTCAAGGCGATCAATAGTTCGATACTCCATCACTCGGTTGCAAGTTTGCTTGATAAGTGTGGACTTGTTTCGTTGAGTTCTCTTAGCAGGACCCTTCACTTCAGTTTTATGATTGCTCTCACTCGCGGCAGAGTCCCACCCAGTTGGAGGACCAAATAATCTCATGTACTGTGATAAATGAAAATACATGTGATTCTTCACAAGATTGTTACCCTCTCCCTTACTTCGTTGAAGATTGTTATTTATACAGTTAATGAAAAGAACAACCATTTTGTCCACATTCAAAACACCTTTCTTGTCTTGTTTGAAAACCTCGTCGAACGTTCCAGCATACTTTAGGAACTCTTCCATACCCAACAACAACTCAATGGCGTAAATACGTCGGTCAATTTCCTCTTCACACTTTCTGCTCTTGTTCTCGAGATTGGAAGGAGTCTTTCGAGACAACAACAATTGACGACCTCCAGCAGACAGAAGTGACAGCATCTGAATATAAAGCATTCCAATGTACTGGTTACCCTCCTTCTTCGCTGTATGTATTGATTCTGAAAAATTGGTTCGTGGGAAGTCACGATCGGATTGCCTCTGGACAGCACCACCGTAGTAACTGGCTAACCTTTCCATCTCACCAAGAAGCCGCTGGTTATTGCCTAAAAAGTCCTCGCGGAACGTCTCTGCTGCACGCTTTGCGCAACCAAGTTGGTGCATATGGAGTCTCTCTCCGGGAGACGCTAGATGAATATTATGTGGGTTTTCCCCAAAATCAAGATCATAAAAAGCGTTGCCGTTATGTACACCATGGTGAGAAATGTTTTTGAAATACTGTTCAACATTCACTCCTTCGCCAACCATTGGAGCAGTAAAATCAGATATGTTCCAGAGCCGAATGGATTGGTACTCTTCCCCATTTTGGTGCTTAGACACTTGCATGTTACCAGTTTCAACTGAAACAGGAACCTTCAAAACATTAACACGAGCGTTAATACCAAGTGCTCTGGGACAATTGCAATGCCTACAGATCATCTTTGAATTCGATGTTTGATAATGACCACAAAGTTGGTCGTGCTGGGGAGTATCACCTATGAAATAAGCAACCGCAAATTTCATTCGAACCGACCATTTCTTCTTGTTCCACGGCAAATTAGACCATTCAATACCATCCGTTTGGTTGCAGGCATCTTTCAAAGATGAAAGAGCAAAACGAAGGCCAGAGTGAAGATTGTTCACATTGTCAATTGATTCGGCACCTTTATCACCGGGACATGTTGGGTGATAGTATATAGCCTCCCACGCATCCGGCCGGGAGTTTCGAGTTAGGGTGTTGAATATGCCAAGAGTCATGTTCAGTGGGGTAAGAGTGGTTTGACCACTATTGTCAATTGCAATTCCATCCATGTAGAGAATAATAGGAACCAGAATTTCATTCGATCCAGATTTGCATCTCTTCTCCCAAGTGTTGATCCACCATTCACCGTGATGCAGTTCGTCAATATCAATATTCCCTTCAAGTTCTGGATAACGGACGGGTAAGGTGGGGTCTTCAGCATGGGGGAATGACAGATTATCTTCCTTCACCAAAGTCACATTTGTTAATAGGGAATGAAGTGCTTTTTGGAACGACCGGACGTAGATTTGTTTGCGACTGGAAACATCAGCATTCTGTGATTTCTTAGAACACCAGTCAATAAGATGAGGTTCAAACCCATCGCCTTTTATTTCAGGCACAGTTGCGGAAATCTCCTTCATAACACTTGCCCTGGTCTTTATGAGATTGCCTTTAGTCCATGAAAATAAATTAAGCCGCTCCGATTCAATAGCCCATTCATACAATTCCTTCTCGGCAACTAATGGTATGCTATGATTCCGCATGATTTTCATTAACTTGATCTTGACCTTCAATTCGTCAGATATGTTCCTACCTACATTGGGTGTCGTAATTAATAGCGTGTTTGAAGCACGATGGGAATCGTCAACATCAATGTTGATGCCTTCTTCATCATTGACAATCGAAGAGTGGGGGGCCTCTATGATCTCACTTCCTTCTTCCTCATCGTCATTGTTAGGGAAGAAAAAATTGTCTTCGGAGACAGAATCATCGTCATCCTCTATGTTTGATAATTCCTGACCAATCAAGGCACGCCCAATCGATTCGACAGAAGGGTCATACATAACTTGATTGTCGAGCAACTCTGGTAATGCGCCGTCACTACTCTGTGGACCGTTACGGGTGTTCGTTAGACCTAATTGTTGACTAACATCCTCAAGCTTCTTCCTCTTTTTTCTAATGAATATGCATGATGCAAAATCTACTATCCCCGAAGATTGCGTGAAATAAGAATAGCATGATGCGTCTTTCACAATATGGTCCCGAAGACCGGGAGAAACAACTACTCCCGTTTTCTTTCTTCGTCGCGCTGTAAACAAGGGGGGTTTCTTCTTCTTGGTAACCTTCTGCTTTCCGTAACCAGTAGTGATCAAAGGAGAGTCACGGTAGCAACGTAAACAATATACCTGATATTTGGGAGTGCGGACCATCGTTACTGCTGAAGCCGTACGATAGCCAGTAATAACAATAAAAATGGAGAAACGATTGAGATTGAAAAATTGCGACCATGCACTGTTTGTTTCAGGCATAAAATTCAGTAACATGCCACTACTTCGGAAACAGATGCCAGTGGGGTAGGAAAATGAAATGTGCATAAAAATATTAGGAGTTCGACATTAATTTTAATAAATAGGGTGAAATTACAAAGGGGGACCAGTGGAGTTCGACCCAAATATGCGCGTGATTCTGAAATAACCCTGAATCTCGTTTGTGTGACGTACTACACATTAAAAATGTTTGCTCCCCCAACCATCTGCTCATCTCAGGCAACACTTGTGATATTGTATTGAAATCCTACAAAGTGTGATAATATGAAAAACTATGATGATTGGGGACATAACCAGCATGGTCCTATCATTTTTTGAGTTCCATCCAGATTGGACGAGCACAGGAATCTGACACCATGCAGAGCAGAACAACAAGCAACACCGTACTATTTTGCAACACCATTTTTTGTCTCATCAAATATAGCTACAATTTTCTGGCAAAATTATCTTAAGCTAGTATAATCAGTACTATATGGCAAGTCATATTCCACACTCACAGTGTTACCGGTAACGAGCCCCACACTGTCCGAGCTCTCATTTCATGTCTTGTGTGATGGTGTGATCATAAGCAGCAAACCAAGAATGCTGGACTGCTGCTGTGGCCCCCTTGGTGGTGGTACAGCAGCAGGCCAAAATAGACACAGAGTTGTGTGGTTTTAGTGGGGTGGCTCATGTGGTGTTTGACTCTGTGAACAGCACCATAGGTCACCGCTGCTTTTGAAAGGAATTTCGTCTGTGACGTTGACATGATTGCCTCGCTTTCGAGTCGGGTGGCACCAGAGTTGGAGCGCAAGTTCTCTGGCATGCCAGGTGCCTGTGCTCCAATCTTGATGGGACAAAAAAAATATGAACATTGTGTAAAAATCCTCCCACTTGTTGCTAGTGCCACTATACATGTCCTTACAAGTGCCCTTCCATGAACTTGGGGGATGATTATCAACCAAGTGAATGTCAAAGTCAGGCATATGTAAATATTGGAATTAAATATTTTTAGAATAATAAAATATACTACTGCTGCCCTTTGATTTTTGTTCTTTGGCATGTCACCAGATGTCTGTCCTTTGCTTTGAATGGGGCACAAAAAGTATAACTACATATGCATTCTATGTCATCCCCAGAGAGAGAGACAGAGGAGAGAGAGAGAGAGATGCTCGGATAGGTGTGTTCGTTGCAAGAATTGTGTTAGATATGATCTTGACGGAATTTCCGAAGCTAAAGAAGAGGTAGCATAGGACAATTATAAATCTTACATTATTGCCACGGGCATGTAGATGCAAGTACTCCGAAGAACAAATTCAATATGAGGCACTAATTTATTACACCTAGTAGGTCCTAGGCTGTGCTGGGACTAGCTACTAACAAGCAATGTTTTTTTCGTGTTGACTACATTGTAGAATATTGACCGCCCCTACTTTCAACAAAAGGACTCCTTGAAAAGAAATCCTTCACTATCGACTCGGCTCCACAGAAGAAAGCAAACATAACAACAATACTGATGGAAAGGGATATTGTATAGTATACTAGTAGTACATGGATCTAGCCACACCGTGCGAATCTCAAGAAGATTCATTCTTGGTATGCATATAAGGCAACCTAAGCCCTCGACTGTCTACCAGAGCATTCATCATGATATTCCATCCTTCGCGGTTGACCTCAGAAACGAACCATCTTTCTCAGTTGACGCCACCAGTGTGCTCCCCTCCCACCTTGGGCGTCGAAGGATCCTGTCCCCACTCGTTCCAGCTACCGTCGTAGATCCACGGCTCGGGCAGGCCCAATTCGTCCAGGACAAGGGCCATCGTACAGACCGAGACGCCCGTACCGCACGACAACAAAGGAGGCTGCTCTCCCAACTGATCGAAGCGTTCGTCTCCCAGGGCTTCCCTCAGGACCGTTTCCAACTCGTCCCTCGGTTTCAGTGTTGTTGTGTCGTCTGACAGGCACAGCGAGGCGTACGGAACGTGAACGGCACCGGGCATGTATCCCTTTTTGGCAAAGGATGACCCACGGGTGTCGATGATCACGGATGGCCTTGTCGCCTCCGATCCATCACCTGTTTCTTGTTGTTGTTGTTGCTCCAAGAACTCCAGCAAGAACGACATGTCTACCAATCGGTGTCTCGCGCTCGACGAGATCCAGGGATGGAGACCGCCCGATTCGTCGTTGCGTGATACGACGAGATCTCGGGCCCGTAGTGTCCTACTGCTGGTGCCGGAGGATGGCAATGGTCCGGAATCGATGGGTCCGCCCTGCCTTTCCCATTCCTCCAGTGATCCCTGCAGCAATCGAACGGAACCCCCGCGATAGTACTTTTTCAGCATGTACCACACGCGGGGGGCAAAGCGCGTGCCCTCTCGACCGTAGACCACCAGCGTGGCGGCTCCACTGCTGGCGGTGCTATCGACATCGGGAAGAACTCCCATTCGCTCCAGCGCGGCACCCACCAACCACTCTGGCGGAAACACGTTCTGGAGGTACTTGGGGTTATCTTCCGGAAATAGTTCCCCGGTGGTTGCCATATCGGCAATGTCCCAGTGAAAGGCACCGGGGAGCCTGGGTCCGGCCTCGAATTCCCGCCGCCCATCTCGTTCCCCTTTGTGAAACCACGTGGCGTCTACGAACTGGATGCGTGTTTGCTCCTCTCCAGCAGCAGGTTCGTTCTGCAGCGACGTCCAGTAGTTCAAGCACTCTGCGATGGACCACAAATTCTTCGACCCGTTTTTGGTCCGCGGCTTGCTGTTGCTACTGACGATTCTTTTGCCGCAGTAGAACGCAGTGGAACTTCTTGAAGCACACGCGGCACTGCCGTGACACCGAAATCGGCGGGTTCCCATCCTTGCAGCGGGCAGCATACCATCCGCCACTCCGATTCGAGCAACGCTCGAAACCACGCTCGATGCTGCCGACGCTGCCAACAGTGCGGCCACAATGTTGGATGTTCCGTTTGTCGAGACAGAAACCATTTGTCAACAAAAGGGGTGGTCGTTGTTCGTGTTGTTGTTCGTTCCAGAGATAAAGGAAAAGTAGACCCAGGAACGGTATTCAGTATGGTAACTAACGGTAGGAGTTGTCATCGTAAGATTTCGTCGATGAGTCTCGCGTCTCGTGCCTCAAGTTTTAGGGTATTTTTTCAACCATCACGAAGATCTTCCCGCTATATATCTATTTAGGGATAGGGTTCGCACAAGGATACAAATGACACAGCTTCTTGTCTAAGAAAAGCATTCCGCCATACACGGTTTATTCTGAAAATAAGCAATAATAATAAGAAATTATTTATTAAGTCAGAGAAAAGTCAGACCTTGGTCTTAAGGATCGTGCGCAGTTTGACGGTTAACGGTAATTTCCTCTGACTTGATCGAATAACCACTTTCAGCAATTCCAACCAATGAAATTCAACCATTTCAACAATTCCAACCAATGAAATTCAACCATGTACGGGCATGCCGGCCTGGCCGGGGTTTGGTTCAAATTCCATGCGGGTTTAATTCCATGTGGGATTGGATCAAACCAATGAAATGCACCTGTAGATAAAGGAACCCGGATATATGGCCCGGAATCAAGTTTGTGGCAGTACGGTACACTGACTCAAGTAAAATAATTTGACTTATTATTTGGATTCCAGTAATAATAACTGCGTTATTATATACTCAAGTCAAGAGTTGCATGTGCCCCGCAAGTCACAAGCCTGACTTCCGAGTCTGACTTTGACGCGATCCTGGTAAAAATAATAAGAGATTATTATGAGTACCGGTATGTCAGAGCAGTGTCGGACTCCTTTCTTTGCCATTAGCGCATGATTTAACCGTAACGGTCAAATTCTCTGACACACCAAGATAACCACTTTAGTACAGTAAATCCAACCAATGAAATTCAACCATGTGCATGACCATGTGACCCCAGGCCCTCCAATACTCAAATTCTTCAGCCAATCAGCTTTAAGAAGGAAGGCAACTAATAGTAGGGCGCCTGGGCTCAGGGTGCCTGGGCTTAGGGTGCCCTTATTTAATGAAAGCTCTTCGACTCCACAAACACAACAAACACATACACTGCGATTCCAACAATATTTGAACATAAACACGCACAAAACACAAAAACGGCAAAAGCAACCAAAAGCCAAAACCAGCAAAACACAAATTACTCTTGAAAATACCCACCAACAACACCCCCATCATCCTCAACAAAACGCTCCTCTTGGTCTCTAGCAGGCAAAATGTCTTACACAAGCATCCTATTTGCCAAAAAGCAGCACAGCATGTCCAATAGGGTGACCACGATGGTATTCCAGTCAATACACAAATTCCCTACTATGGTCCCTCCAGTATTGTAATATCATGATTGGTTACCTGGATTATCTGCAAACAGTAACTGAAGAAAAGGTATTTGGCTTCCTTTTTTATCAGGCCTATCAAACACAACAGAGAAGAGGTTACAGGGTGAAGCAAGAAACACCAATACAAATATTCGACGCTGACAACTATCAGACCGTGATTGGCAAAGTACAATAGCGATGGTATCAGTTGGGAATCCCTTTTGGAGCTGGAGCCAAGCGCAATCCAGTAGGTTATGATACTGTGAATCAGTACTTGTGTTCCATCCTCAAAATATTGAGGCATCAGAGGAGTCAAAATTCCAACAATCTTACTAAGGAACACGTTCAATCTGAAAGAGTTGCCCAACTGCTGCAAGTGGTTCAAGTAAGAAAGAAAAAGATAAAAAAGATGAGATTCAATGAGAAGATACTAGATCACAGGTTGTCACCATACATGAGCGTACAAAACATTGAGGGGATCAAGGATTTCTTGTTCTCTATGAATTGGTACAAACCAAGTTATCATGTGGCAGCCTTGAGAGACAGATTCTGTTTCCTCATGACACATTGATGTATTCTACATGGCAAGTCCTTATTTAAATGCAAGCTGTCCAACCGGTGCAATCTTATCAAATAGTACAACAAAGAGGCACACCCCTGCCAGATCTTGATCATGCAAAGCATAACAGGGAAAACAAATGGTCAGAAAACTTTGTATGGGTGAGCAATGAGACACAGAAATGTTGACATGTGTCTTGTTGGTACATTGGGCTTCTATTTGATGACACAGTTTCATTCGACAGCAGAGCTTGCTCAATATGACTTTGCAGATAATTCGTCCTGGTTCAACGTCAAATTACTCACTGATTATAATAACACAAGGAACTTTCACCATTTGATCACCAATCAAGCCTATTCCCTCACAATGAAACAAGCATGCAAAGTCTTGGGTATCACGTTGAAGCATTTTGTTCACTTTGGCCGAGGAGCTGGTGCAGTGGTATGTGAGATACAAGAGGCCAATCCACAATACATCAAAACAATTGAAAATTGGAACCTTGATGTCAGAGAGGCTTGATATTCTTCCAAACTCCCTTTGAAGGCTATGCACGCGTTGGCTGGGCATTTGCAAGATAGAGGGGGGTTCTTCTTGCCAAGAAGTACTATCAATCTACCTCCAGAGCTTTGTTGTCAAGTGTTCCCCTTCCTTGACAAGGCAATAAATACAATCAATAGTGACAAAAAGCCCACTTCTCAAGCTTTCTTTCCTCCTGAATTTACAATCCATGATACTGCAGGATATTATTTTCCTTCTGAATCCGATTCGTTGAGAGTCTGATTCAAAGGCTTCTGAAGAACAGCAACGCTGCGTTAGTGTGTTAGTAGACAAACGATTGTACTCTACGCGTGACAATTGTATTTGGATACTTTCGGCAACGGATAATCGGACTACAGGCAAAGCTAGGGAAACGCCAGATCTCTTCTTGCCGTGACTTGTTCCGATTGCAGCGAGACAGACCTTAGTATGTACACGCCAACGGTTCTCTTCTCTTGTTCCGTTAGGAAGACTCCATGGATAGTTTATTATTAAGGTCAGGAATTGCTCCCGTAGCTCGTGTGATATTTTATGAAGTCAGAGTTTGCTCACCGAAGAACGATGGCAATACTGTAAAACAGGGATTGCTCACCGTTGATGCGCGATGGGAATCGATGCGCCGTGGGAATCGATATGCCGTGGGAATCGATTACTTTGATTGATACGGGACTCATGGATTCGTACGAATAAGGTATCTACCATCTGGTAGCTTTGGTACTTCTGGTCACGAAAGGAATTTAATACAGGACACCACCATCGTGCTCCACCAAGGTAGTAGCAAAAATTGACTCTTTTCATTGCCTGTTTTTTGCAACCAACTTGTCCCAGACCTATCAAGCAGCACTCATTGACAAGGTTATGGCCCAAACAGGAGTGGGAGCTGCTAGTATCTCAATTGAAAGAAGTATCAATATTGCCCTTCTAGGGGTTCAGGACCCCCATCACAATATTCATTCAGAAGTCCATAATGTTTCACAGGACGCTGGGAGGATAAAGGCTTCAGTTACCAACTTCAGACAAGAAAAAGGTGTTGTCAACACCCAAGTTCACCACTTCCTGCAGCACATGCATTTATTTCAACTGCCAACACCAGTAACAGAAGCAACAACAATTGAGGTGGCGGATACAACAACTCCAACAACAACAAGAGAGTCGTTCTGTAACCATAAGTCAGTTTCATCAATGTGGAATGAGTGGTTTGGACTTGGCAACTTGGATGACAACAATGACTTCCCTGGGGGGTATTGAAGACCTTGAAAAGAGAGGCAGTTGATGGAGAAAGCATTACAACATAGCCAACCAGAAGCATTTCTCCTGACTCAAGCAAGTGCATTATTGATTTTGTGAAGGATGGAGTTGTTGCTGGAGAATCCTTAGAGGCAATACTGGAAGAAGGTGACAACTTAATGAAGACAAACACAAAGACTCTTTCAACACTCCACACCCATCTTAAAAAGGCCAAGTCATTTTGACTTAGTCCCACCACCAACCAATTGATGATCAATTTGTGGTCCATTCTCAAAGCATCAAACCCTTTGGAAGTGCAAACAGTTTCACTTGTCGATTGTTGATAAGTTTCCCCACCATTGTTGATTGTCGATTGTTTTCCAAGATTGTTTTGCTTCACATTGATTTAGATTTGGTGGAGGAGGAATCCCATGGTCAATTGTCAATTGGTTTCCAAGGAATCCCATGGTTAACTCGATTCCAAGATTATCAGTTTAGTAGATTGGTGGAGGAGGAATCCTATGGTTGATATGATTCAAGATTATTCTGCTTAGCAAAGTTCAAACGATCCAAGTCCAGATCTGACGTAGAGTTTCTTCCCTTTGCAATTTGCAGAATTAGAAATTATGATTACTAGTTTGTTGCAAAAGTAGCAATTATTATATTGGAATCACTTGTTTTCTAGTGGAATCGCGTGTTTCATAGTAGTGGAATCACGTGTTTTCTTTTGCAAATTAGAGTTCCTTTTGCAAATCACTCCAAGCAATCATGTCAACGACGTGTTCACGATCAGATCCCGTTTAGTTGAGTATCAAACAACACGTCGTGTTTAGTAGTTGAGTGGTGAAAAACAGAAATCACTTTAGAAAAAGTTTTGGAATTTACCTCGACCAGCGGGTTTAGTCCCAGTGGGTAGTAGGGCTGACTTAATTTATGTTCGATCTTCCTTCAGTTCTTTATATTGATTTGCAAAACTGGAGTGGTGATCACTTTGCCATAATTTGGGTTCGGGTTCATCGTCCATTGGAAGAGTATTAAAATAAGTGCCCAGTACAAAACCTACGCTGGCAAGATCAATAGTAACTAGAGATATTGTTAAATTCTAGTAGTATTAATGACTGCGTGGTTGCTTATTATTATTATTTTACACTACTTTCCAAAACCGTGAGTGTGCATGTGTGTCAGACAGTCTGACAGGGCCTCGATTCTGGTAATAATAATAATATTCTGCATTATTTTTTAGATACGTAAGGCGAAACTACAGAGAATTTTTAAGAGGAAACGACATCCATCAGTTTCCATAATGTTGTATCTCAGAATGCTTTGTTGGAGCTGTGTAAATAACTCCAAACATGATGTACGACAGAAGTATTCTGTCTGTGCTGCCAGCATGCTAAATAAAAATGATGCTGAAAGAGGTTGGATCGTGTTGTTTTCAGAATAGGGAATCATGCCGCAGATGCCCTTTCATAGTTACGAACCCCTTTCCATTTTTTGCATGATTTCCACTTGGTTCTGGATTTTTCGTTTCACTTCCTGGCCAACATGTTTTTTCAGCTTCAATACTGTAGCACCTTCCGGGTGGTGTGTTTCGTGGTCTCTAACGTTGATTCTAACGTATTCATGTGGCATAGCGCAACAAAAACACTCCAACAAGAACGGTGGAGGCACTCCGTCGACATCTACATCATCCACGTTGCACAGGTCAATGGTATCGGTGTGATACGAATTGCCAAAGCAGCACGTGAAAATCCCACAGCATCGATTGGTTTTGGTGCGCTGAATGTCTAGGAAGTTGAATCGGAGCGTGTACTCTTCGGGATCCTCGCGGCACAAGCCACACCACGTTCGATGAGCCCGGTCAAACCAGCTCCAGTGCAGCTCCTCGTGACCGACCCATAAAATTCGTTCACGATCGGTTTGCTCCTTGGCTTTCTTAAGATCTTCCAGGGCAGCGAGAATTCGATGGCGGTCACCGATCAAGTCGATGCCCATCGATTGCAAATCCCTGTCGGTCAACCGATACGCAACGGTTCCGTCAATCCGGTTGGATCGGAAGACCGCCCCGTAATTCGCGATGTGGTCCTTCGACTGTAGGAAGGAGGCAACCTCGTCGGAAGTCCACGATTCAACATCTTTTCCGGAAAGTGTACCGGTATGGATGCTGCCGTAATTTATGGGAGACATCTTCCAATCGACTTTCCCACAGTATCAATACTCGATACTGTAATGGTTGTGAATTTTGTTATGAGAAAAGAATTCGAGTGTCGTTCGATGGTCGAATCTTCTACCGGTATTACGGTATCGTACGGTAAGGCAAAAACGTCGCTCTCTGAAGATCCCAAAATGGATACCGGTACGAGTACGAGTTGTACCGGCTGGGACGGAATCAAATTCTTTTTGGGATCTGTCTTTTTCTGTCATCTCGCATAAGTATCGTACGGTACGTACCGTACTATCGGTACTTAAAAAATACGAAGTACGAAGTAATAAGAATGGGTCATTCCCCAAAACAGTACTGAACACCACTATTCTTGTACCGGTACTAGTACCGTAAGTCACCATTATTTTGAACAACACCAGGAAAACATTATTCATTGGAGACCAGAAACCAGGGAAAACTCACATATCTAAGAAATGAACCAGCCAAAACACATGCATTACTAGTTTTGGTTGGCCTGCACGCATGGAAACAATGGTTCGAAGCAATCTCCACAAATACAGAAGAAGCACTGCAGTAGATTGAACAGAACCACTTGTCAGCAGCAAACTACTACTAGTAGAGAGGAGGACTTACTAGTACTATGGAAGCCTACTACTAGAAACAACAAAAGTCAATTTGTTCCCATCAATAGCTGACTGCTATTTACTGTACTCGTCTGCAAAAGACAACAATTCAAGATACAGATACTCCCACAGCACTAGATAGAGGGTCCTTCCTCACAGTTAGTTATTGTATTCTGAAACTGGAGATGATGTATGTGATGCTGGTACAATTTCTAGTTGTAAAAAAAGTGAACAAGGTGCTCAAACTGAAGGTTTGCCCTTCTCAAACACAACATAGGGTATACGAGTTACAGGTGTTATTGTTGGAAATGAAGAAGCTAGTAGTATCAAATTCAATGCTTTCAACAACCGCATGATGGAGTTGTTGCAACAGATCACTACCATAATGAATCCGAGATGTTTGTGAGAACTGCAGAATTTAGCAGAACTCACTTTGACATACCAAAAAAGCTGGATGTATAGCACAACAAGAATTCCATCATAAAGCTTATGACAGGAGACAGAGCAGGCAGAACAAACATACTAAACCACAGGGTGCAGAATCTTTCATTCTGAAATCTATCACAAAATACTTACATAAAACATTGCAACAACGGTTATCCCTGGAAAGATGGTAAATTTGTCCAATTTTTTTAATTCACATGTGTAGTATTGCATGCTATCCAACCCATATCATCCATTCAACTAGTATTAGAGGAAACAAATATCCAGAAGGAATCATGGTGAAAGCATTCCAGAATAATTGAAAGATGAAGAAGACTCACTCAAACAAACTTGTGCCCTACATATAGAGGCATATAGAAGCATATAGAAACATGCACAGGCAGTGGCAGGTTAAAACTGTCTGTTTCAGATATGGATGCAGAGGTGTCTGGAGAGGAAACAACAGTAACCAGTGAACCAATCAGGAAACAACGGAACAGAAAGATTGTTTCTATTTAATTGCAAACAAAAGTAGCCAATAACCTGCAACTGATGCAACCCATCCTCACAGCACTGCGAAAGCTTGGTGTCAAACAAACGATCTTCGCCTAGTAAATCTTAAAGAACAGAGGATTCTGACATGGAAGAGGAGTCCAGAACGAACACTAAGTAACAGAATTATTGCATGCAACAAGACACATATGCTATGAAATTACAAATTAGCCATTCTCGAAAGTAAAGGCATATTGATAGAGAGGACAACTGATCCAAGTTCGTTGCAGACTTTTATTCTGACACTGCCTTGCAAAGGGCCAGAGAGCAAAGGTTGATATTCGTTGGTGAACCGACGTGACTCTTGTCTGTATAAATTCCATTTGCATGGTAAACGAGTCATCCTCTCGAAAACTCATACAATTTCCCAAATCGTGCACGGCAACTACTTCTCACATTAATTCAAAACGGTTATTTCGGGCCTCCATAACCATCTTCTTCTCCAAAGGAAAGGAACTTTTTGCCAAGGCGTAAGAGGTTTGGAAGAAAAAATGGCACGGACAGAGCGGTTCCACCAATTAAAATAGTAGGGACCAACTTCTTTGCATTCTCGGCCTCCTCCTTTTTTTTCAACTTGCGTGCCTTCTCTTGTTCGTCGTAAATATCGGCCACAGCAGAATTTGGTGCTGCGACGAGGACCGATGCTGTCGACAGGGATAGGACCGCTGACGCTATTCCCTTTTGCATCATGTTCCGACGAGAAAGGGTGATTTCGTCAGCGTCACTGCGATAATGATTATCCCCTGCTACTCGAAGCACACAATTTTCGGTTGCCTTTCTTGTAACTGGAGAAAAAGCTTCGACATTCTGCTGGTGGACTGAAAGAAGAAAGAAAACCGATAATAGAGAGAGGAATTTTATCATCTTGCTTCGCTCTAGGTTGCCGGTATGAATCTCAACGCGTTGAAAGTTATAGTTGCTTGTTTTAGTTTGGGATGAAAATTTGGAGTAAATTGGTTGCAGTGTAAAAAATACCCGCAGGGAGGTTTATTGACACTCGTTTTGAGATATCCTTGTTCCTTTTCTCTGTTATTCATGCGTCAGATTATCTTTTTTTTTTGCATTCTGTAGACGTTCGTACTCGATATGTTGATCCCTCAACAATCTAAAAAAGAAAACGCGCGCCTTTCACACGAATAGCACAAGAATATTTTGTGAGAACATTTTTTTCATACCGGTAGGTATTTTTTCCCTTTCACGCGTCCGACGTCTAAACGATGGATGAATCATCACAATGTCCCCATGCGCTCGCCGGCCGGTCTTTGCAACAGAAATAAGTAAAAACACTTACATGTACGGGGTTAAAATTGCAACCGTTTCTGTTTTTGAGCCCCCCATTCGTTTGCCGGAGGTTTTTTGTTGTCATCGGTCCTTTGTCTTCGAGAATTTTGAATACAACATGATAGAGAACTGTGTGTATGAAAAATTCGATCTAATCATATTCGAGGAGGCATAAAAATCACCAACGAGTTAGCTTGAAGCTACAGACGACCGGGATCAACTTTCGGATAGAAGCGAAAGCTAAGTTTGATTACACCATGAAGGTCATGCTGTCAACTATCCTTTTTCCTTGTGTGATGGCATTGTGTCTGATCCCAATGTCAACTGCATCATGCCCTGGGTTCAAATTGGGAACGACGACGTGTGACTCTGGTATCTTTTCACGTTCTAAGGTCAGCGCATCCTGTGCAGACGATGGGAAAGTGGCGATTTCTGGGACTGTCACTGCACCATCAACTTTCGACGATGCCGAAGTTACTTTCGTCCCCTGCTTGCGAAGCACGGGGTTATGCTTTGACGAGTTCGCACAAAATGGCGGGAGTATTTGTGATTTAATTTCAACTACCGATGGCTCGGAATGCGGAAGCGCAGGAACATACACAATTGATCAAGAATTTGATATTCCAGAGGAGGTAACGGAACACAGTTGGCTGATGCGACTTGTCACAATTCGAGTCTTAATCAATGATGAAGAAGCATGTACACAAAATGCAACCACCAATGCATCGTCGTCGGCCTTCATGGCAACGGGAATGGCGTCTTTGTTCGCCGTTGGAGGATTGGGTCTGTACTTTATGCGCAGTCGAAAACGGCCGTTGTTGGTTTTGGACGAAGTTGCCTACGCCGATCACCATGTTGGTAGATTTCTGCAAATGAAAGACTTGTCTCCTAGCATTAGCAGTCTTGGCAACACCGGAGCATTCTCTATGGTATGAGGACAATACTACGAATTATGCCAGAAAAGGACACAAAATTTCGAGGACGAAAGTGAAATTGCTATGGTGGGAAGAAAATCGAAGCTGCATGGATTTTCTTGTTTATCATATTCGACCCCAGCACCTTAACTTTCATCTATAGCTCGATGTGGGAACGTCCGTAGCGAAATGCAATTCTTATCGTTACATACACATATTCATAATGGCGACGGACGGAAGCTATCAAAAGAAGAAATAAAATAGAAGTACCATTTATTATGCATTCCTAGAAAGTGCTGTTTTACTTTTTCTATTTCCACCTTCCTTTCTACGTTCAAGTATTTTCAATTTTCTTCTATCGACGATGCCCTATGTTTCACTTCCATCATTGTTTCTCTTTCGACGAAACACGAACTTCTCGTGATTGTGACTTTTATACTCAACACATCATGCACATCGATTTGTGGCAACAGGATTTTTTTTCTCGAAAATAGGATTCCGATTGTTCATAGACTCGTGATTTCCAGTCCCTAGTACGTGAACACAGTTCAGTCCCGTTGGTCAGTCGGACTACCGTTCTGAGTTTTGCAGCTTCCGACACAACTGGCAGGCAGCTGACGACCCATCATTATCATTCATTCTTGATCAATCATTAAGATTACCATCATTCATCGTCTGATACCGTGCGTATGATACTCAGTACGATTACTGTGGCGAAATTTCTGTACAACATCAACAGGAACAACTTTTTCTGTGGTACGTACCGTATCAGAGGCAGGAACCACACAATTGAAAAAAGCAACGTCCCCTTGAATTGGCTCCTTACAGAAAAACACCATTGTCATTTTCATTGTCATTAATCAACAGTCCAGATCACCAAGTATCATGAAACTTTACGGAGCTGCGTCTTTCCTGTTATCGACGTTTTCGATTTTGTCGTGGCCGTCGGTATTCTCGTTTTCCCCGACAATTCAAAACAAAGTTTGTCCCAATGCACATGCATATTCTATCGATTCACAACTTCGCATGAGCGGGTGGGACGATGGCGATGATTTTTTCTCCGACTACGATCCTTCCAAATACGAATCCTACAACAACAACAGCAACGATGATTATTCGTATGGAGGCGGCGGCAGAGGTCGAAGTCAAGGACGAGGACGAGACAATTACAGCTCACCCCGTCGCGGTGGCGGTGGACGGGGAGGGCGTGGACGAGGAAGATCCTTCCAATACAGCCGGGATGACTCTCGAGACAGTTCGAACGTGGATGTAGCCGCGGTCGAGGACTTGATCCAACAACGGTCCGAGGCCAAACGCGATCGAGATTACGACACCGCCGACGCCATTCGTGACCAGCTGATGCAGGACTACAAAGTCGGGGTCGATGATCGAGAACGCACGTGGAGAACCGGCGTCTCCGCTTCCGGAAGCGGCCGCGGCAACTTTCGCGGCGGGGGAAGGGACGGAGGAGGACGCGGCAGTCCACACCGCGGAGGTGGTGGCCGACGGCCCCGACAGAACTTCGGACCCAACGGTCACGATTACGAAATGTCCGGCGATGTCGGTCCGAATTCTTCGGGCCTGTCGGAAGGCGAAATCCACGGCATGATTGCCGAACGCCTGATGGCAAAACTGTCGCGCGATTTCGGTACCGCGGACGCGATCCAGACGGACCTCGTCGCACGGGGTGTCTTTGTTCACGACGGTATCAAGGAATGGAGATGGGACGGTGTTCCGTTCGGAGACTTTTCGGAACGACGGGGCAACAATCCGAGGGGAAATCCCGGGAGAACAGCGGGGAGCCGAAACAGCTACGAGGCTGCCTACATGAAATCCTCCTTCTCGCCTGACGTCGACGGCGTCGACGACGAGCTGATCGACAAGCTCGTCGCGGAACGCCTCAGATACAAGCTCGACAGAGACTTCGAGAAGGCCGATTCTATCCGAGAAGGCTTGAGGGATCGATACAATGTTCTCATTGACGATCGGTGAGTTGATCATTTCAGATGCATCGAAGCGAATGCAATTGTGATTTCTATCCTTCTTGAGCGCTCATTTTATTCCATTTTCTCGTTTCTCAAACTTCCGATGTTGTTCAATACACAAATTTCGTCACGATCATTGCAATTCGTACGCATACTTGATCATGTTGCATATTATATTTTGTTTGTTCTTGGTCGTCGCCTAATCAACAATGAACCCCATCGATCGATCCAACCAAAACAAACCAAAACAAACTGATCCCACGCAGCCTGAAAATGTGGAGCGTCGGAGGCGATTTCGGCGAGGAGCACAATTCGAGGCGAGAGCTGGCGCACCAATTTGCCACCCGCGGGTACGTCAAGTCGAAGAGCTCCCTGTCGGTGTCTCCGGAAGACGAGGCCTACATCCAGGAGCAGATCGACGAACGGTCCGTGGCCAAGCGAGACCGCGACTTTCGAACCGCCGACGACATCCGCCAGCACCTCCTCGAGGATTACGATGTTTCCGTGAACGACAAGATAAAGATGTGGTCGATCGGAGGGGCCTTCGAGGAGACGGGAGGTGGCGACAAGCCCCGGGGCGTGTATACCCGACGTGGAGGCGGCGACCTCTCGGACGAAGTCGTCCAGGAGATCCAGGATCTGCTAGCGGAGCGCTACACGCACAAGAAAAACCGCGATTTCGACGCGGCGGATGCGATCCGCGACGACCTGGAGGCCCGGTACGACGTGAGGATCGACGACCGATCCAACGAATGGAGAATCGACAGCGACGATTATTTCGGGGCCTCGACCGGCAACCTGTCTCCCGAGGACATCGAGTTTGTGACAAGCAAGCTGAAGGAACGATTCCAGTGCAAGCGCGATCGGGACTACGATGCCGCCGACGCGATCCGGGACGAGCTGGCCGACAGCTTTGGGGTGGCCATCGACGACCGCACCAAGGAGTGGACGGTCAAGGCCATCGAGCAACCCCAGCACAGCGCGCCGTACAACCCAACGTCCGAGGTCGACAACGACTTTGATTTCGAGATCACCGAGGACGATTTCGCGGTCGATGACGACGAAGAGGAGGCAGATGATGATGACGTCGAAGACGACGCGGACGATTTCGAGGATGATTTCGAAGAAGACACCGAAGAAGACGTAGAAGAAACCGACGACGCCGAAGAGGAAAGCGCCACCGATGACGAAGACGCAGACTCTTCGCTCACGGAAGAAGATCTGAGCAAGCTGACGGTTGTGGCACTGAAAGAGAAACTCCGAGATGCCGGCCTTCCCGTGTCCGGCAAAAAGTCGGAACTCATCGCTAGGCTTTTGGGTCAATAAGGAACTAACAAAACAATTGTAATGCAAAAGAGCTTGGCAGTGCCTGTGCCACAGCATCTAGAAAGGGCAAAATCATGATTGTTCTTTGTGCGATCGTTACTGTTTGCGGTATTGCTTTTTCTACAATACTCAAACTACTACACTCTGTTGTATCCACTACTGTACGCATGATCAGAACGAGGGTAACTTTATAATTAAAAAACGACTCCACAATTCACGGATCCTCTTGCGTGGGAGCAAGTTTGTCAACATAAATCTCGCGCCTGGCGTCACAGTTGGAGCTAGGGTGTCAATGTAACTGTCATGCCTCACGTGGGAAAAATGGAAGAATCCCAGGATGTGGGAGCCGGGGTACCCGAGGGGGAGCTCTTGCTTCTCTTTTCCTTTTTGGCGATCTTGCTCGCTACCGCTACGTAGGCCAAATTTCTTCATGTCCCGATTATCTGATCGATCCGCTTAATGGTCTAGTTTAATTTTATTTTATTTCAATACATATATTACTGTACATCTATTCTTATTCTTGAGTCCTTTAGGATCGGTGATGGTTCTGTCTTGGTTCGAAGAGAAGACCACGGACGTTTGTTCTGTTCCCCCAAGCAACATCAACAACTGGTGAGGGCCACAACTAGTGCCACAGCCACATGGGGAAGCAAGAAGGGGAAATTGAAGATTCACGGCGATGGTCGTTGTCGTTGGTACGATACCTGGTACGAGATTGAATGGTGCGTTGCGTTGCTTCTGTGCTTCATGAGATCGGTTGATTTAAAAAATTCAAAACTGCGCGCCGACGCCGAGTCCTACCGACATGTACCGTACCTACAGATTCAAATAGTACATACGTACTCGTAGCGTAGTATGCAGGAGTCATAATTTTAGAGGGGTGCGATACGCCGTCTGCTTGTTGTCGGCCTCATGATACCCAAAAAAAAGGGGGTCCTTGAAACCATAATAGGAGGATTTTGTTAAAAACTTCCGCAGCTAAATTTATAAAAGTCTGTTTTTACTCCATAATGCTACTAGTAAAACTACTACACTTTCAAATGATAGCAACTCAATCAAAAATCAATATTAAAATTAGTTACAGGGCTCATTCTAGACCAGGTTTTTAGGAGGAAGCTGAATATTTAGCTCGTTTGGGCTGATTATGCACAGAAATTTATTTATTAACAATTCAAAATTAGAACATTTTTCTTACACATTTCAACCTAGTTTAAGAATATTATCTTTCTTTCTACATCCTTATTGAGGATGGATTACATAATATGAAACTAGAGTGAGAGAGTAGTTGCTGTTTCTTTTAATGATATTTTTATATATTCTAACTACATGCATGTTATTCTTCCTTCCTTTCCTCGATGTTGCTAGCTCTCTTTCTTGAGCCTACTAGAACATCAATCTCCTCTCTCATTGTAAGATTTTCACCCTTATACTTGGTCCCTCTTGTAGTATGCTTCTCTCTATATGCTCTGATCTCCTCACTGAATCTGGCATTGATCACCTTGTCAACCAACTCTGCAAATATTTTTTCTTTTCACTAAGCTTTCCCAAGTAAACATTACCTTTGCTACAGTCCAGAAATACTTCCAGCAGCTCATCATTCTTCAAAATGTCATCCTTTGCATTTGTTGTTACATCAGGATCATTGCCCAGCTTCTCTTGGTCCACAGAAGCTGAAACTTTCTTCATCAACATCACTCCAAAATGAAAATATTACTCATTCACTAGAGTCAACCTTCCTCTATTTGATGACCTGAGAAAATTGTCATAGCACTTATCCAGATATACTTGTGATTGGAGAGCTTCTTCTACATAAAATCTCATACTTGATAAGAAATCAATCTCTTTCCGCAACTGAAGACCATTCTCACTCTCTTCCTCCTCTATGCTGTTGATCATTCAAAAAAAAATTCAGCCTCAAATTGAAGATTTCCCACCCAAGGATTTTATCTCTCACATCAAGATGCTTCTTCTTCCCTTGCTCTTTTGCCATCTTTGATTCAGCATATTTGACTAGACCTTTCCTCTGTTTTTTCTTCATTTCTTCATTAAAGATCAATATAATTGATGCAATTCCTCTTTTCTCTTCATCTGAAGTAGTACCTGAGATAACTCCATTCATGTTTCTGTGTTGAAGCATCTTGAATAGTTTCATATGTAATGAGATCCCAATTGCTGCTCTTTTAGATCTTGCTCTCTTTCTTTCTTCAGCAGTCTCAACAAGAAATTTCAGCAGCTGAAGATTTATCTTTTGGCAGAGACAACTATCAAACATGACATCAGCTTGTCCTAGAATTATCTTCTTGAACCATTCTTTTATCCCTTGTGTGAGCATTGAAGCTGCTGCATACTCCTTGAATGTATCATTATCCATTAAAGCCTCTGAATAACTTGAGCCATCCTCAGCTTTTCAAATGATGTTCAGCCAGGACTTCATCTTATCATCTATTGTCATGCCAGGTGGAAAAATGGACACTTTTTGAATCTCAGAAATATCTCTCCTTTCCTCCATTAAGTCCTTCACCAATTTTTCTCTTTGTTTAGGACCAGCTGTTAAATCAAATTTTGATTTATAAAGGTTACAATCCCCCTCAGGCACAGTAGCACTGGTGAAGGCCAGGGGTTGATCCCCCTAGGTACAAAAGGTGATGTGCTGAACTCCCTACAAGACAAAATGTGTTGGAACAGTCACCTCCCTAAAGTACTTCGGGTTCACTACTTGGCACCTAAAATCAATCACCACTAAAGGCAACAACTAATTTCCAGGGACCACAATGAAGAAAGGGAACAACAAAATCTCACTCCTAACCAACCTTGCTGTAGATTGTCAGCCTGTAAGAAGTCTTGGTACAGTAAATGGTTTGTTTATAATATGTTAATCCTGTTGTGTAAAGAGAGAGACAGCACAAGATATTGTGAGAAAAAACAAGCAGTGAAAATGGATGACAGACAAACTGTTTGTGGGTTTGGAATAATTTTTGGTGGGACTGACCAGCAAAAACGGATGACAGACAGATTGTTTGTGGGTTTGGAATAATTTTTGGTGGGACTGACCAGCAAAAATGGATGATGGATAGACCGTTGAACCATTTTTTGGTGGTCACCACACATATGCTTGTCAAGAACGCCAATTCCAGACCGCAGATGAACAATACAGCCAAACGCCACTTACTATGTGTCTCTCAAGAGTATAGGAAGGTGTCTATGTAATATGAAGGTCAGAAAGTGATTGGAAGTACCTTTGGGAATCAGGTGTTTCACAGTCACTTTTACTAGTAAAATGCAGTAAAAATGGTGATGAAAAAATTGGCTGGGGAAGTTTTTTCCACAATCCTCATACGGTATCATGGTTTCAGCTGCAACTGATTGTGTCACACCCCTCTAAAATTATGACTCCTGCTTGTATGCTCATACGCACACACGAACAAATATCTATCTACATATCTATCTATCGCATAGCTATTGCAAGATTATGCTGTATCCCTCTAAGCAAAGGTAGTGATAAAACGTGTAGGTATGTATGGATTAAAGGATGAACTAAAACTAAGATTGTGAGCAAGCTCTGTAAAGTAGTACTCCGAGTTGAGCTTGTCTTCAATTTGCTAAGCGTTGGATTGGCATTGAACTGAATCCAACGTTCTTTGCACATAGAGGAATTAAGATATGTAATTCATCCAGACTTCAATATTGAAGGCCAACTGGTGTGGCATTTGTTGCTGACATCAGATTTCAGATTTTTATGAATCGTGGGAATTCAGTCGTATGGGGCTGAATACCACACCCTTTTTCTTCTCGTAAAAACTTCAATTGGTTGCTCAGAATTTTTGTGCTCACGTGCAATCAGTATTTGATAGATAGTGAATTTTTAATTTGAGTGATATGGTTTGAAGTTCTGAATGTTCATGCGTTGAACCAGGTGCTGGTCTAAGAGGAAGGAAACAGTCCCAGTTGTGTCAATTTGCTGGATAGTATACAGGCCTTTGCTTCTTGCCTCAAAAGCTCCAGGAATTTGTTTTTCAATTTTCATCATATTTTGGTCTCCAACACAATAATTATGCAACTTTTGATGGCTATTCTCCTTCATGGCATTCTTATCTATCTAAGCTTGGTGTTTGTTCCTGACAATGGCCAAGTCTGTAGTCATGGGGATTGGAAGAAATTTTTTGCAATGGAATACAAGGGAATATGGCGTTATTCCAAAGGTTTTGTGGATGGTTGATCTAACAGCAAACTGAGCCAAAGCAAAGACACTATCTACAATGTCTGTGGCTTGCTGGAGGGTCTGTGGTGGATTGGTATTGAGCTCTGTTCTCATTGCAGACTTGATAGTATCATGCACTCATTCAATAAATGTTTTTGCTTGTGGCTTTCTGACTGAGCAGACTTTGGCTTTGGTTCCAAGGTTGTCAAGGTGCATCCAAAAGCCATGGCTCATGAAGTTGGTTCCTTGGTTGATGATGCAATTCACTGGTTTTGGGAGCCAGTCATTGTCGATGGCATGGACTGACATAAGTCCAGTTGGATTGACTGTGGGGCTCTGATTATTTTGAGGAGGTTGGTGTACATGTCCATGATAGTGAATCTGACAAATTCAATTGTTCCATGGCCTGGTATCTTGATCTTCCAAGGGCCAATTCCATCGATTGCAATGGTGTCCCAGGGGACATACTGGTGTTCTTTGGTTGGGAGTTGGCCGTGGCTTTGGTGTCTATTCTTGTTCCTTTGGCAGGCATCACAGGATTTGCAGAAGGCGTTGACTTGGTCTTTCAGATTTGGTACGTATACAAATTGGTTGATGGTTTGATACAATCTTTCAGCACCGGCATGGGCAAGAACATGGTGCTAGTATTTGGTTGTGGCTTGTACTCTGTTTGGTGCAAGTATGATTTTCTTGCGGCCCTTGGCTTCAACAATTCTCAGTTCAGTACCATTGAAATTCTCAGTTGTGTATATTATATTGGTTGAGATATCTACGTTGGCAGCTTGGTCTTCTGCAAGTTGAGCAAAGGCTAAGGGATACATGGGAATGTCTTCTGGGTGGTTGATAAACAGATCAGAAAGAGAGAGGGTGCCAGTTGAATCATCCATTGGGTTGGTTGAAATTTCTGAATCCGAAGTCAGAATTGGGGATTCCTTCTTTTCCTGGGGGGATTGCTGAATGGGGAGCCTCGAGAGGACATCAGCAATCACATTGTCTTTGCCTTAATTGTTTTTACATACAGAGGAAAATTCTTCAAGGAGCATTCTTCAAGTCATAATCTGGCGACTCGTGAGGTTTTGGCAAGTCAAGTTGATGTGGCCGGTCCACACTATGATTTCTGCACCCCAAAGGATTGGTCTGAATTCTTTGAAAACTTCAACAATACAAATCATCTCTTTGTCAACCGTTTGGTACTTCTGTTGAGCAGTATTGAGTTTTCAGGAGAAGCAGAGGATAATTTGTTCTTCTTGGATTACCACAGCACCAAGTTGGTAATTCGATGCATCAGTGTAGACATGGAAGGGCTTGTTTGGATCAGGGAAGGCAAGCAAGAAGAATGTCTTTGGCAATGAGGGCCTTGGCTTTGTTGAAGGCATCCTTGAGTTCTGGATTTGGAGTGACCTTGCCTTTGGATCTACCGGAGAGGTCTGTGAGTATGGCAAGGACTTCAACTTGCTTTGGATAGAAGTTACGATAGAAGTTGATCATCCCAACAAAGGACCAAAGTTGGGTTGATGTTGAGGGAAAGGCCAGTTTCAAGATTGGATCTATCTTATTTGGATTTGGTCTGATTCCATCTCTGGAAATTATGTGACCAAACCATGGCGCTTGTGATTGGAACCAATGGCGTTTGGAGGGTTTGACTGCAAAGTTGTGGGCTTTGAGCAAGGAAAGAACACAAGGGACAGAGTTGCAGTGAGATTCAAGGGTGTCAGAGAAGATTCCAACATCATTGATGTATACTTCAATGTCTTTTAAATGGAGAAGCATCTGTTCCATGCAGCCTTGGGCCCAGCTTGGAGAGTTGAGGAAGCCCATTGGCAATCGGAGAAGCTGGAATCTGCCAAACATAGTAGCAAGGACACAGAGCCAAGTGGAGGCTTCATTGAGCTTGAAGGTGTGGAACTGCATGCTGACATCAATAAGGGTGGCATATTTGAACCCTCTTTTTCTGTGGAAAATGTATTGGATCTTTGGAAGTGGATAGTGGAGTTTCTTAGTTACTTCGTTGAGCTCCCAGAAGTCACTGATGAGTCGGCAGGAGCCATCTGGCTTGGGGACTACAAAGGTCAGCATTCCCCATTTGGTTGCATATCATCTGTCAAGAATGCCGAGCTTAACTTGCTGGTCAATTTCCTTCTTCACAGCTTTTTGTTGGTGGAGTGGAATTGGATATGGTTGTTTGATGTGATATGGCTTCGCATCTTGCTGGACATCAATGTGGAACTCTTGATCAGGGAAAATGCCTTATTCCTTGTCATTCAGGCCTTCAAAAAGGTCTTCATTTTCAAGGAGAATCTTCAGCAGGCAAGATTTCTCATGGTCCACAAGGTGTTCTTGTTTAGATACTAGCTTGTACAGGTTGGTCTTTTCATACTTGGAGGTGCAATTGGCATATGCTTGTTGAACAGCTTGGTTGGAATAGCTTTCAGCAACGGAGTAAGGCTCTGCAAACATGACCTTGTGGAGCAGGGACTTGTTATCAAAGTAGTTCCAAGGGTGGGAGTGCATGGTCTTTTCAAACAATTCTATGGTGCAAGCTTCAAAGTCCATCTTCATTCCAAGGTCTCTCATGGTTCTTCTTCCAATGAGTAGGTGGTAGTTGATGTTCTGAGTGACAACAAAGCACTTGATCTTCAATACTCTCATGGAGTATGATAGCTCTGGAAACATTACTATATTCTCCAGGATCACATAGTGATTACAAGTGGCTCTACCATTGGTTGTTTGCATTTGAATTGGTTGAGTAAGTGAGTGCTTCTTGGCTTCAGTAGGAATGACTGATTCAATGATGAGGTTGCCTGTGGATTCTGAATCAAACAGGGTCTTCAGATAGTATTTTCCAAATGTGCCATTGATGTAGTAGTTGCAGACGCTGACTGTGGTTGGAGCAAGATTAACATCCGTGTTGTTGCTAGGAGTAACATTGGTATCATTCTTGTAGGAATCCAAACTCTTGAAGTTTTTGTCATTGATGGCTGTATTCTCAGGTGGGTGTCCTGGGAGCAGTCAAAGGATCACATGGTTGTGGAAGGTAACCATGGAGACAACTGGTGTACAGTAATGTTGGTGGTCTTCTTGATGTTGTTGAGGAACCTTTTGTGACATCAATATGCATCGGTGTTGTTGTTGTTGTTGTTGTTGTTGTTGAATTTGTAGGTGATGAAGGCATCAATGGTAGTTGGGAAGTTCTCCACAGTTCGGTTTGGTATGTTGGATGATACATACTCATTCCACCAGATTTGATTGGCATAGTCTCTGAGGAGATCAGCAAATTTTTCATATCGCTTTGGTCCTATTGTTAAGGAAAGATTTTTCTTTGCATGTGAGAATTCATTAATGGTAAAAAGGACTTGGAAAAGGGATGCTCCTTCAGTAATGAGAGGTACTTTAACCTTGACAGTCTCTGAGACTCTATTGGTAGTACTTGTGTGCTTGAACTTTATCTTCTCAAGGGACTCTTGGTCAAAGTCAAACTTAAAAGGGATAACAGAATAACTTGTCATTGCTGGGCAATCTAGTGGAGGAGCGTTGGTTGCTTGTTAGTACTACTACTACTAGTTGCTACTCGAGTGTAGTATAGTAGGGTGAAGCAGTTATTTGAGTGTTTAAACAGTGTCATATGCCTCTAAGTGAAGGTAGTAATACAACCAGTAAGTACGTATGTGGTTGAAAATAAAAGTGTACTAAAGCTAACAAGATTGTGAGCAAGCTCTGTAAACTAGTACTTCAAGTTCTTGGGCTTGTCTTTATTTTGCTAAGCATTGGATTGGTGTTGAACTGAATCCAACGTTCTTTGCACATAGAGGAATTAAGATGTGTATTTCATCCAGACTTCAATATTGAAGGCCGGCTGTTGTGGCATTTGTTGCTGACATCAGATTTCAGATTTTTATGAATCGTGGGAATTCAGTCGTATGGTATGGGGCTGGGGCTGAATACCACAGATTTTTTGTTCCCGACTCAATTGTATTTCCAAGACTGAAACGATGCTGGTACCCGGTATGAATACCTGTGGTATTCCAACGCTCACGATTGAAATTACCCACGATTCAAGAAAATCTGAAAAGCAAGCCGGTCTTCAATATTGAAGACTGTATGAAGAACATATCCAAATTCTCTATGTACGATGTACGTTGAATTCTGATTCAACGCCTGTTTACTGTTATAAGCTGGCCGCAACGGCTCCTCGGAGTACCGTAGTTGACAAAGCTAGCTCACAATCTTAGTTTTTAACCAATACATAAACCTTAATTTAGTACCTTTTTCTAGAGGCATACGACACTGTTTAAACAGCGGAATAACTGCTTCGACCCTATTACTACCGGTAAAGACTACTTCAACTACACGAACAAAAATTACCACTACATCTAATAAACAACCAACTGATCCTAGAGATTGCCCAGTAACAAGAGAAACAATGTCTTACTCCATCATTCCCTTCAAGTATGACTTTGATCAAGAGTCTATCGACAAAGTGGAATTCAAGAACACACAAGAAGTTAATGGAGTTCAAGAAGTAACCAAGATCAAGATCCCCTTGATTACTGCAGGATCAACCAAACTACAAATTCTTTTTACCATCAATGAGTTCATTCGATCCAAGAAGATGCTCAACCTAACCACAGGACCAAGACTCTATGACAAGTTTGTAGATCTCCTCAGAGACTACACCGACAGTAGCTGGTGGAATAGCTATGTATCAGCCAATGTTCCACAGAGAACTGTGGATAACTTCCAAATCACAGTGGAAGAATTTGTCAACTACAAGTTCGACAACAACCTTGATGCCTACCAAAACCACAGAAGATTCCTCACCAACATCAAGAAGACAACCACCATGACAGTACACCAATTCATAGCACAAGTCAACTTCCACAACCATGTCATCCTTCCACTACTCCCAGGACACCCACCTGAGGATGCAGAGATCAAGGACCAAGAATTCAAGAATCTAATCTTTGAATCAATGCCTGAGGATTGGAAACACACCTACCAGCAACACCACCCTCCCCATAGGGATTCCCTCTCTGAAATGATGATGAGATTCAAACGATACCAATATGCAAAAAATCGGAAGAAGAAATTGTCAGATAATCCATCTCAAAACACCAACAACAGCAACAACAATGCCAACAACAATCGTAACAACCGGAATGGAAGCAACAACCGCAACAACCGAAACAATAAAAACAATCGCAATCGAAACAACAACAACAACAATAACAATCGAAACAACAACAACAACAATAATCAACGCAACAACAACCAAGGCAACAACAAAGGCCCAACTAGAATCTCCAATGACTCACCATGTCCTATCCATCCGGGTACCAACCACACTTGGGGTCAATGCTACACCAACAAGTATGGCACCAACTCCAATCAGTCCAATAACAACAATAGAGACAATACTGACTCGCATGTGAATGATCGCAGCAGCAATTCCAACAACAGCAATCGATCCACTACCTCTTCCCACGGCAGTGAACCAGAACAACACATGTGTGTCTTCATCAATGAACCAGAAGAAACTACCATCCCTGCAACTCCTTGGCCGGATCTCTTCCATGTAGACATGGAAATCAATGAAGAATACTACAACTCGGATCTTCAAAGATTTCCTTCTGAAAACATCGATTCCGACAACAACAAGCAAAAGGTTGCTCCCAGCAACGCGGATGTCGACCTTGCTCCAACCACAGTAAGCATCTGCAACTCAATCAATGGATCCCTTGGAAAGTACTACTTGAAAACTCTCTTTGATTCCGGATCTACCGACAATCTCGTAGTGGAATCAGCAATTCCCTCCGGAATCAAGAAGTATCTTCTAGATCAACCGATCCAAATGCAAACAACAAATGGCAAAACCACTTGCAACCACTATGTAACCTTGGAGAACACCGTATTTCCAGAACTGTCTTACTCGATGAAAGTCCTACAAATCAAGTGCTTTGTAATCTCTCAGAATATCAACTATCACCTCCTTATTGGAAGGAAGACCATGAGAGATCTTGGAATGAAGATGGACTTTGAAACTTGCACCATCAAATGGTATGAGAAAACCATGCAATTCCACCCTCGGAACTACTTTGACAACAAAGCCTTGCTCCACAAGGTCATGTCTGCAGAACCACATGCCATTGCAGAAAGTTACTCCAACCAATCTATCCAACAATCGTATGTGGATGGAACCACCAAGTATGAGAAAACTGACCTCCACAAGTTAGTCACGGAACAAAACCATCTCTCCTACCATGAGAAACAAGCCTTGTTACCAATACTCCTCCAAAATGAAGAACTTTTCAAAGGATTGAATGACAAGGAATTAGGTATTTCCCTAATCAAACATTCCACATTGATCTCCAGGAAGGCACGACTCCATATCACGTGAAACAACCCTATGCCATTCCACTGCACCAACAAGAAGCAGTGAAGAAAGAAATCGATCGACAAGTGAAACTTGGTATCCTCAAATGCTGCTATGCCACAGAATGGGGAATGCCAACCTTTGTAGTCCCAAAACCAGATGGCTCCTGTCGACTTATCAGTGACTTTAGAGAACTCAACAAAGTCACCAAGAAACTTCACTACCCACTTCCAAAGCTCCAAGATATCTTCCACAGAAGAAGAGGCTTCAAATATGTCACCCTTATTGACATTAGCATGCAGTTCCACACCTTCAAACTTGATGAGGCCTCCACCTGGCTTTGCGTCCTTGTTACTCCATTTGGAAAGTTTTGACTGCTTCGATTGCCAATGGGCTTCCTCAACTCTCCAAGTTGGGCCCAAGGCTGTATGGAACAAATGCTCCTACACTTGAAGGACATTGAAGTATACATCAATGATATTGGTATCTTCTCAGATACACTTGAATCCCATTGTAAATCAGTCTCTTTTATCCTCTCCTTACTGAAGTCCCACAACTTCACCGTCAAGCCCTCCAAGTGCCACTGGTTTCAATCCCAAGCTCCTTGGCTTGGCCACATTATCTCTCGCGAAGGAATTAGACCCAATCCGAACAAGATTTCTCCTATCCTGAAACTTGCTTTTCCCTCAACAACAACCCAACTTCGATCCTTTGTTGGAATGATTAATTTCTATGGCAACTTCTATCCCAAACGAGCTGAAGTCTTTGCACCCCTTACCGACCTCTCTGGAAGAGCCAAAGGCAAAATCTCCCCAACTCCAGAACTTCTTGAGGCTTTCAACAAAGCCAAGTCCCTCATTGCCAATGATATCCTCCTTGCCTTTCCTGATCCAAACAAGCCCTTCCATGTCTATACTGATGCTTCTGACTACCAACTCGGAGCTGTCATCCTCCAAGATGGCAAAACCATCCTTTGCTTCTCGCGAAAACTCAACTCCGCTCAACGGAAATACCCAACGGTTGATAAAGAGATGCTCTGTATTGTAGAAGTCTTCAAGGAATTTTGCACCATTCTTTGGGGTGCCAAAATCATAGTATGGACGGACCACATCAACTTAACCCGGCAAAACCTCACAAGCCATCGCAATATGACTTGGAGAATGCTCCTTGACGAATTTTCCCCAGTATTCAAGTACATCAAAGGCAAAGACAATGTCATTGCTGACGCGCTCTCCAGGCTCCCACTCCAGCAAGACACTCCGGAGAAGAAGAAGGCGTTCTTCGGGCCCGACCCAACGGATGACTCGGACCTTGAAACTGCAATTGACTCCCCGGACTCCAACTCCGACCTTCTCTCTCTTTCCAAATTGTTTCTTAACTACCCAGAAGACATTCTCATGTACCCCTTAGCCTTCGACCAACTCGCCCAAATCAAGCAGCCAATGTAGATATCTCTACCAATCCCCGGTACACAACTGAAAACTTCAACAGCACCAACTTGAAAGTTGTAGACTCCAACGGTCGACAGAAAATTGTACTCCCTCCAAACTGAGTGCAAGCCACAATCAAATACTACCACCACGTGCTTGGCCATGCCAGCGCAGAAAGATTGTATCGAACCATCAACCAATTCGTATACGCCGCAGACTTGAAGGACCGAATCAACTCCTTCTGCAAAACCTGTGACACGTGCCAACAGTACAAGAATAGCCACCAAAGCCATGGACAATTCCCTACCAAAGAACACCAATATGTTCCTTGGGACACCATTGCAATCGACGGAGTAGGCCCTTGGAAAATCAAGATCCCTGGCCACGGAACAGTCTCCTTCAATGGCTTTACCATCATGGACATGTGCACCAACCTCCTCGAGATCATCCGAGCCCCACAAGTAAACCCAACCGGCCTCATGGCAGTCCATGCCCTCGACAATGGCTGGCTCTCCAGATATCCCAAACCAGTAAATTGTATCATCAACCAAGGAACCAACTTCATGAGCAATGACTTCCAACTCCACCTTGCGAGCCTAGGAATCAAAGCCAAGGTCTGCTCAGTCCGGAACCCACAATCCAACGCCGTACTTGAAAGAGTGCAGGATACAATGAAGTCTGCAATGAGAACCGAACTCAATACCAATCCTCCACAGACTCTTCAGGAAGCCACTGACATCATCGATACTGTCTTTGCTTCCGCTCAGTTTGCAGTTCGATCAACCATCAACAAGACCTTTGGAATGACGCCCGGAGCCCTTGTATTCCACAGAGACATGTTCCTACCGATTCCTGTAATCACCGACTTGGCCATGGTCAGAAACAAACGCCAGGCTCAGATAGACAAGAACGCGATGAAAGAGAATAGCCACAGGAAGATTCATGATTACAGTGTAGGAGACCAAATTATGGTGAAAAATGAAAAGCTAATTCCTGGTGCTTTTGACGCAAGAAGCAAAGGCCCCTACACTATCCAGCAAATCCACACCAATGGTACAGTTTCCTTTCTCTTAAGAAATCACGTTATCCAACGTATGAACATCCGAAATCTGAAACCATATCACACCAATTAAAAATTTCTTATCTAAGGAATACTGGTCGCACACGACTAACAAAATTCTGTGCCACCAACCAAATCCGTACGAGAAGGAGAAGAGTGTGGTATTCCAACGCTCACGATTGAAATTACCCACGATTCAAGAAAATCTGAAAAGCAAGCCGGTCTTCAATATTGAAGACTGTATGAAGAACATATCCAAATTCTCTATGTACGATGTACGTTGAATTCTGATTCAACGCCTGTTTACTGTTATAAGCTGGCCGCAACGGCTCCTCGGAGTAGTTGACAAAGCTAGCTCACAATCTTAGTTTTTAACCAATACATAAACCTTAATTTAGTACCTTTTTCTAGAGGCATACGGTACGACAATACCGGTAGCAGACTTTCCATCCGCGCCATTTTTTTGCAATGCTTCTCTTTCTTTCACTTTCTTCGCTTTACCGTACCGTATTTAGGTAGACAGACTACAATACCGGTACCAGTACGAGGTAAGATTTACAGTTCCCTTCTTTCCACGTCAATTCTTTGACGAAAATCATCGTCGGTATGAAAAAATCAACGATCACGGTTTCGCCGCTATTAATTCCTACACTTCTCCCATTCCCATTCCCGACCCAACCCAACCCAACCCAACCCAACCCAACCCAGCGACCCGCAAACTACTACTACTACTACTATTGCTATTGTAGAGACCCTGTCGGAAGGTACCGGACCAGAGACCGAGCAAGAACGAGAGTCAGATCGGATTTTCCGACAAGGAGAACGGAAACGATTGATTGATTCCTATCGGGTAGGTGTTTCATAGTTTGGCAGGCAAAGATACAAATTGACAGGAGCAGCGATTGAAATTGACAGCAACGTTCGACTAGACTAGACTAGACTAGACTAGACTGGACTAGACTAGACTGGACTAGACTAGCAGACCAGACCAGACCAGACCAGACCATGATTTCCTCTCTCGTCCAGGCCGGAATGCGAGCCATCACTCCGAGATCCAAGAAAGAGGCACGAGGCGCCGCCAACGGATTGCCCACACCGGGCGACGAATCATCGTCATCGTCCTCGCCGCAATCCAATCCCGCCATTTCCAACAATAAGAATCACGATGACGATGACGATGACAATGATGATCCAACGAAGCACAACCGCAACCGCAACCGCAACCACAATCCCTTTCCCACTACCCCCAAAGGAAGCTCCCAGGCCACCCTGACGACTCCCTCTACGGCTTCCACCGTGGACATTACGGCGAACAACACGACGTTCAACACCACAATGGATGGTTACGCGGATGTCGATGCGGATGCCTCGAACGATCTCTGTCGGAGCCTTATCTCGGATACACGCAACGACAACAGCAACAACAACAACAAAAGCAGGAGCAAGAACAATCACAGCAAAACGAAAAAGGAGGAACCGGGGAGCACGTCTGAATCGTCCCCCCATGCTTTGGCGAAGGATTCGAAGAGGAAGGATCCGAAAGACAGTGCCGCATCCGCCCGTGCTCCATCGTCGTCTGGCATCCCCTTGTCTGCCACAGCCACAGCCACAACCACAGCCACAACCACAGCCACAACAACAGCCACAACAACAACAACAACAGCAACATCCTCCAAAGATGCCACTCCCGCCACCACTTCCCCCTCCGAGCTGTGGCAGGTCCTGGACAGGCAGCTCCGCTCCAACATCGGAACCAGCGTCCGGTGCGGGATCTGCCTCTCCACCGTGCGGGATCCGGTCCGGACCCAGTGCTGCCACGGCTACTGCCGGGACTGCATCACCGGCTACCTCCGGTCGTCACTGGCTGGTGGTGGTGGTGTCGGCAAGTGTCCCGAGTGCAACGCGCCCTGCACCCGACGATCCCTCGAGTCCTTCGACCACCTCGACGATCTGGCCGGGGCCTACAAGGGCATGCTGAGGGCCTTTGGGCTGGCGCCGGGGACCTACCGGCCGGAGATCACCACCATGACGCAGACCGCCAATCTCGGGTACAACGACAGCGATAATGATAACGACGATAACGATGATAACCACCACCACAACGACTCGGACAAAGCCCGCTTCGATCGACTCTGCGTCGCCGCGACCTACCGCAAGGAGGCGCTGCCCGGTGCGAGGTGCTCGTCGCTCCAGGTCGAGGAAAACGAGCAGGTCGTGGTCGCCAACTACGAGGCCTGCTTCGAGGACGACGGGGTCGATCCCGAAACCATGCAAGAAATTCTGGAGTCGGCGAAGAAAAAGCAGAAGAAAAAGCAGCAGCAGCAGCAGCAGCAGCAGCATGCGAGCAGTTTGCCGATACAGGTGCATTGTTTGCATCATTTGCCAGACCTGCCCAACACCCAGGACGTCCAGGAACAGGCCCGCGAACAGCTGGAGGCCGATCGGGAAATGCACGAAAACTCGATGGACGGCGAAGACGACGAGGACGAATCATCGGAGAAAGCGCCGGTATCGGAGCCACACCCAAAACACTGCGGGGATCCCGGAGTCGATGCCAGTGCGAGTGCGAGTCCGAATGCGAATGCGCGGGAACGAGATGCCGAGCGGGACGGTATTCCCCCGGATCCACACCCACACCCACACAATGCGGGATCCCAGCTGTTTGCTACCGCCTCCCAGGGAGACGACTACGACTACGACCACGACGGCTTGCACGATCACGATCAAAGGCAGGACGAAACGAAGCAGCAGCAACGAGAGACCGATCCCCTCGACGGTCCGTCTCCGTCACCGCCTCCATCCCCCGAACTCCCCAGCTTTGCCCGCGCCGACAGCGGAACCAAACGCCATGTCCGTGGCCGCAACCGCAACCGCAAATCATTTTCCCGGTACGACCGGGCCGACGCCAATGTCTATGCCAACACTAACCGGCCGGTTCCAACCCGAACTCGATCCCGAACTCGATCCCAAACTCCCCCTCCCCCCTCAAGCATCGACGCAGCGGCCGATCACGATCACAACCACGATCCCTTTGAAGCGGGGGCCCTCTCCCCGATCGATCACGAAACCTCGTACTGGGCCGGGGAGGAGTCTCCCCCGAGCGGAGTAGCAGCGGCGGCGGCATCACCGGAGGAAACCGCTGCGGGCATGGTGGAAGATTCCCGGGGGGGACTGCACATGCTGCCACTGACACTGACGCTTGCAAAATCACCCAACAGCAACAGCGACAGCGACAGACAATCGGCGTCCGCGGAGCAGCGGGAAACGACCAATGACGGCGGAACCAGCCCCGAAGGAGACAAAGATACAGATACACCACCATCGAAACAAGGGACCAACGACCCGGACCGCAATGATCCGTCCGGTGCCGACAATGATGACGACGACGACGACGACGACTGCGGCTCTGACAAGACGATACCCATGACGGCAGAGGACGCGGACACACCCGGGGACGGTAGCCACAACGAGGATCGAGGCGGGGACGAAGATGATGATGATGATGAGGAGGAGGACGACTCCAACAATACCAACGATGGCCCTACCACCGACTCCGACTACGATCCCACCAAGCTGACCCAGGTCACCGAGGAACTCCACGCCTCCACCAAGACCGAGATTCACGAGGCAGCCAGCCTGCCCGCGGGGCCGAAAGGGAAAAGGACCGGTCGGCGGCAACGACCCGCCAAGAAGATTCTCTTTGACGATACCAAGGAACTAGAAACGGAAACGGAATCCGGTGTTCATGCCAACACCACCATGGGAGGCGACCCCGCACAGCTGACCCAGGTCACGGACGAACTCCACGCATCGACCAAGAGCGAGATCGACAAGGCAGCTAATCTTCCAGCTGGACCGAGGCCCAGGGGGCGAACCGAGAAGCAGCTCTTTGCCAAAGAGGACGAACCCGCAAACACCAATGACAACAGAAGTGGCAACAGCAGTGAACATGATCTCGACTCCAAACCACCGGCCAAAAAACCCATCCGATCGAAAATCGAGGTGCACGACGCGGAAGGACACGAAAGCGTCGAATCATTGCCACCGCAGTGGTCGAAGGGAACCATCGTACGGGTCCAATCACGGACGTGGCCCGGTGTTAACAAGCAGGGGGGAGTGGGACGGATCGCGGCAATCAATTCCGACGGCACCTACGACGTGTCCTACGTTCTCGGTGGGAAGGAATCAGGCATCGAAGCAGTGTTCATTCGGACCGAAGACCAGGGGGACGGCGACGTTGGAGGTGCTTCCGGGGAAGCCAAGGCTCGGCGCCGGCGGCGTGCTAGGGAGGACGAGACCGAAGCATTGCCGGAGGAGCTCCTCCGACAGCTGGCCGAGGAAGGATTTGATATTCCCGGACAGAAGGGCGGCAGCAAGAAGCGAAAAGCAAAGAAACCAAACACAAACACCACAGCTGCTCTGTCCGACAGCACCAATTCGAATTCGAATTCGGTTTCGAGGAACCACCAACGCCCCGATCAAAAGAAGAAAGCCTCCGGTTTGGGCAGCGGGCCGGAAACGAAGCGCCGGAGCGCATTGCGGGATACGGGTACCGGACCAACCGATGAATCGCAGGAAACCAAACCCAAAACAAGAAAACGGAAGAGTCCTTCCCAAGAACCACCTACCGTCAAACTAGAAAACGACACACTTGTCAAGACGGAGGAAGCAGGTAGTAGCGCTCTAAAAACGGTGAAAAAGTCCAAGAAACAGGTACAGTTCCAAGGAGTCGACCAGAAAAGCTCCAGGTGGAAGAAGCGAATATCGAAGGTCAAATTCCAAGAGCCTAGCGTTTCACCCATGGATGTTCTCCTTGAGATTTCGAGCGAAGATGCCATGAAACTCGCAAACGAAAGATACCAGCAGAAAATTCGAGAAGCAATCGAGAACAAATCCATCATGGTTGCTTGTTCGAATCTCAAGGACGAGGACAAGGCTCTTCTCAGTTCACTGTGCGCAAAAACCCTCGAGGGTGACGTAACCATCAAAACCACCGAGGCAATCAACAAAAACACCACCCTCTGTCTCGTTCCGGCAGAATCCTCTCAACCGGGTGTTGTTGTTGTTGACAAGGCGAACATTCGGTCGAGCGTGCGGACACTGAAGGTCATGCGATCGGCCCTGGCGGGCATTCCCGTGGTAACCCCCGATTGGTTGCGATCGTGCTTCGTGGAAACAAGGGTCGTGCAACCCCAGCGATTCGTTCGCAGCATGCCAACGAAGAATGTGGACATTGCGGCCACCGGGGACACGAACTACGGCGTAGCCAAACTGGCGGCGGCGTTGCAGTCCCAACCCAAAACGCCGGCCCTGCCGTTTCGAAAAATGTGTGTGTTTCTGTGTGGGAGCTACACGGTAGACAGCCGAAAGAATATGCACAGCTTGCTAAAAGCGGGCGGTGCGAAACTATTGTTGAAGCCCACGGAGGTTTCGTCCCGATTAAAGAGCTTGGTCGAAGCCAAGAACGCTACCGCTTCCCGGTCTTCCGATCGATTGGTGATCTTGTGTGGTGGCTCCGGCGTCAGCTTACCGAAACCGTTGGAGAGGGATCTCAGGAAGGCCGCTATTAAGAAGGGAAATAATTCACCTACGGCCCTAACCATCGTTGATTTTCAATGGGTCGTTGAGTCCGTGACATGCGCCAAACCGATGCCGGCAGCTTTCTTCGAACCGAAAATCCACAAGAATTTGTGGAAACTTTGCGTATAACTACGTATTACGTGTTCCAAAGCTACCGGAATATTTGCGGGAATGAGAGGAAATGGAGGGAAATATAACCAATTTGGGTCAAATGCAATCATTACCACAATATTGTTATCTAATAGAAGGCATTTCTTTTAAAATCTAGTAACTCATTCTTAGCTACTCCGTATTATTGAAGCACCGGACAAAGTTTTGTCTTTCCGACACATTAATGACTCAGAACTTTCTCGAATGCGAGGCTTTTCCTTTTCCTGTGGGAGTGACTCTCTAAGATGTAATCTGATGCTAAAATAGAAAGTGAGACTCTAAGAGACAATGGATCATCTTACTGATGTCAATCGAACTACACCGGTACTGAGCTATTTGTCGACTAGAGAAGTGTTCCATCGTGAGAAGGAGCCAATCGTGTCAATGGTACGTATGATGCATTTATGTATCGTATGTATGAACGTAGAGTTTGCAAGTGAGAAAGTGTCCTGCGGACTACATTTTTTACAACCGCCATCTAGAATCATTTTTTACACAGTACGTAGGTACTACGAATTCGACAACAATTATTGAGACTGACGCTTTTTGCAACCAAAACGAAACCAATTTACAACCAATTAACATCGAGTTTCCATCCAATTAATATCGAGTTTCCATCAAGTTTGTCGAAAATTTGTTACTGCCTTACCAACAAATAAAATAGAACCCCCTTAGTACAGCCTGATACATACAACATCACATACCTACTGGTTCAAACCACGACAACTCACATTAGTTGTACAATTGAAAATACTTCATCAAAATCAAACTTGTAATCGAAATCCGTCTTCCTCTGAAACCAGCAGTCCCATGTCCTCTAGCAACAAAACCACCACTTCTTCCCCTGACAAGAAGCCCTCTGGCAAACCCCCAGGAATCCCCTCTGACAGGGAACCCCCCTCAACCCAACCTGCTGCCAAGGAAACTCCTTCTGGGAACCCCGGAAATCTTGTCACCAAACTGATGCTCAAACTGACGCCCAAACGGATGCCCAAAGCAACTCCCAAAGAAACCCCAAAAGCAACTCCATCTAGCAAGCCCCTTGGATTTGTTGATGCCTGTCTCTCCGACTCTTCTGAAGATAAAGACCCCCCTCCATTTCAAAAGGAGGATCTAATTGTGCTCCTCAATAAATGTGATCCCTCCCCCAAACACCTCAAGGGTGCATTCCTCAAAGATTTTACCCGGAAGAACATCTTGGCTCTTGTGGAGAATTCTGCTAAGTCAAAGCTACTGAAGATTCGCCAAGACTGTTACCATTCCATGGGAGCCACCGTCTCCTCCATGAACAGGAATTCAGGAATTTTGTATGTTGCAAAGCAGCTTGGCATGATCATGTCAACCTTCCACGAGTACAAAGTGCTTACAAAAGACTTCCAATCCAGCAACAGAAAGGGTAAACCATTGGAGATGGTTGCTTTTTGTAATGGCTTGGAGTCCAGGTTCACAAAGGAGTTGAAGAAAACCAAGGCAAAGGAAATTGCGGCTCACAATGCAAAGTCTGGAAAGCTGAACAAGCCCAAAAAGAAATCCGGATAATGACCACAAGACTTCATCAAATTCAATCCCAAAAAGATCATGAAGCAGACTTGTCCACATATCCCTGACTGGGTCATTTGGTTGTTTCCAAGAATGTACTATCTACCAAATCCTAAGGATGAAGTCAACTTGATTATCAACAAGCAATTAAGCATTGTCTGGATGAAATTTGTCACCAGAATGAAGATGCAAGTACTGTTTGCGAGCAAATTCTGCTCAATGACCTACTTTTTTTACAGCAAAAGCAACATTATTCTGATTCAGATATTGATCCAGACGATCCAAAGCCGGATTATATTTTTGCTGCCCATGGGATTGGTACAAAACCCAAGCCTGAGCCAATTATCCATGAATTTCTGCATTAGGAAGGCCAAGGAGTCTCCAGTCTGGTGCTTAAGGAGGGTTGGGGAGATTGACACAGGGGGTAGGTTCCATCCTCACTGTATCTGCAATGGGCAAAAGTGTTGTTGAGTGGACCAGTTGCTGCTGCTGCTTGGACTATCTGTTGCTCTATGTTATCTAACCCTCTTGTATTGATCTTCAGGTGATTTACAAGAAGTTTGCAGATGACATACTCAATTGGTTCATACTTGGGCTGGTATGCTGTCATAGACAATTCCGCTGTGACCGCTACTCAAATTGTCCCGCAAGAAGACTCTCCACTCACCACCATGGTCATCTGCAGCAGAACAAATTGTTCCTACAAAAGCAGCGAAACTATCTCCAGTTGTTCCAGCTACTCTTTGGACCCAGACCCATCGTCGCGGCCAAGCACTGCTTCCAGAGAGATGATTGGGGATGCTGGGATCTCCAGCTTCCACAGCAAGCATTACCATGAGCTTTTCTTTCTTTCCATAATTGCCAATCGATCAGACTCTTCAAAAGCTGACCCCCCAAACTTTGCTCACATTCAGTATCTTTGCTTCCATGGCAAATTCATCGACATTGATGAAATGCTTCCAGGGGATGTCAACTACACCAAGAGGGAGCCAGCGATGACAGAACAAGTATTCTCTCCTCATGTTTGCTGGGGAGTAGGCATTGTATGCTTCAATGTTGACCTTCTTTTGGGTCACATGAAGCTCTTGCAATTGATGGGAAATGAGTTGCTGGCTGTACAGTCCACCTCCTCCATTATAGATGAACACCGCCATCTCATCAAGAAGGGCCTGTAGATGAATTACAATGAAAAGGACAAGCAAACTCAAGTCTCTCCCTACAAGCTCTATCTTATCCTTGTTACCAGTCATCTTCTGGGGGTGTATCTCGCTTATCTATCAATAGATGGCTGCTTTGGAGGCTGGGACTGGCAATCTGTTGTGGTAGTGGTCCTCCAATATCTCCTTTTGATGCCATGCCAGAAATTCTGCTGCTCCTCCCTTTGAAGGATGCCGCCTCCTCTCTTCTCTCTGGTGACCCAGCTCTCTGGTAAGCTGGAGTTTTCTGCTGGTTTTCTTGTCGTGGATGTCAGCAGGGCCGGTCATGGTCAGTTGGTGCTGTTGCAATGTCGATGTCATCATTGTTGTTGCAATGCCGATGTCTTGTTGTTGTTGTTGTTGTTGTTGTTGTTGTACAATGTGGGAAGGCACTTTTACAACAAAGACCAACACGAGAAAAAGAATTTCATGTCAAGAATAAGCAAAAATTGGAGTATTTATGAAGAGTTCTCCATCAACTCCAAAATTGATATGTAGCCTGTTATTATTTATGAGGCCGTAAGTGTATTCTATTTTATTTAGTACGGAGTAGGAACCGGTAAGTAACAAATTTTTGACAGACTCGATGTAAACTCGATATTCTATTACAAACAGTCTTGGGAAACGTCATGACAGAGAAGCTAGAGAAGTGTGCTCAAACAATTAAGGAGGTGACTCCAGAGATGCTGAACATAGCAGACTTGGATGCTGGGAAGGTTGAATACATTAAAAGGATGCAAGCAACAAGGGGCGTGGAACCAACACACGATTTGGAGCTTGTTAGAGCAGTGTAATGGGCGTCGTCGGTGAGGATAACAAGAACGACGACATGTTTCGCCCTTTCTTGTTCTTTCGCCCTTCGACGACGACACGTTAGTTGAAATTTCTTCAATTGAATTAGTTAATTTAGTATCTGTTATTTGTCTGTTATTCAGTGATGTTAAAGTAGTTGCAATTAGATGGATTAGGAAGGAAAGAAGTGAGGAGGAGTTTTGAGTTTTTCTGCAATAGAGGTGCAAAAAAATCGTCTCGGAAATTTCGAACCGGGTTCAAAATGAGTCATGAGACCAATTTAGATCATGAGTGTTATATTGAACATTTGGAGCTGGTACAAATTCTACGTAGGCCTACTTTGTCTCTTCGTCATTTACACACGTTCTCGTATTTTATTTTTTCGTAAGTAACAAATTTTCGACAGACTCAAGGATGTAAACTCGGTATTATTTATTTATTTAGTACCCCGGAGTAAGTAACAAATTTTCGACAGACTCGATGTAAACTCGATGTTAATTGGATGTAAATTGGTTACAACTCCGTTGCAAAAAGCGTCAGTCTCAATTGTTGTCGGACGCGTAGTAACGCTTCCTGGCTCCCCCGTCGAAGTCGTACAAGAAGAGCACCAACAGTTATGCATGCATGTTGGACGTTGGCTATGGAAGCAATGGCATGACAAACAATACATATTTGTCAAACTATCCGAGAAAAATTGATGAAGACTCGTTTTATTTTCGACGAGTAGTGCTTTGTTTGGATGAATCTATGCTTTATTTTACATCGTCGTCCACGGGAGAATCTTTGCCGGATCCATGCACCCGACCACGATGTCGGTGGGGATGACGGCACTTTGCTGCGACTCCCTTTCCACCTGCCATCTAGAACAAGTTTTAATACTACCTATTAATCCCGTCAAAATCGTACGAGAAGAGAAGCAAAAGTTATGAATATACTGTAATGTTGGATGTTGGTTATGGCAGCAATTGGCGTGACAGATGATACATTATTATCAAACTATCCGAGAAAAATCGATGAAGACTCGTTTCGATTTCAATGAGTGCTTCGTTTGGATGACGGAATCCATTCGTTTCATCGAGAGAATCTTTGCCGAATCCATTCAACCGACCACGATGTCGGTAGGGACGGCGGTGCTTTGCTGCGAGAAAGGCGGGGTGTTCTCGTTCCCACTGCATCTTTTTCACTGCGATTGTAACTGTTGCTGCGGTTGCGGTCGAAATTGTTGTTCCTTTCTCAGCGGCATTCAATGGAGTCGAGAAACTCGTGAATTGAGGGGAAGTGATGCGCGATGACCGACAACGAGTGTCATCACAAGAGGAGAACGTGTGGCGGGATTCCGCTGTTGCTCCTCTTGCAGTTTCTTGCAACAGTTCACTCCACGACCATGCCACAAAAAACAAGAGTATTCTGTGGGACAATCGTAAAGAAAGGTTGCCACTGTGACTTGATCCAAAGGCGCTCATGTTCCCAACGATCGGAACTGTAAGGGGTGAGTTGAATACGGGCTAGTGTTGGTAGTGACCAATGTCAAAAGAAATGAGAGAGACGTATTTGGAAACTGCCCATCCAGAGTTCCCAAACGCTTCATCAAGATTCAAAATCAAGACCCAAAGAGTTTCGCAACGTGTCGGAGTTTCACGATCCGTTATCCTTTCACGGAACAAGAGGATCACGACCCAATTGCGGTTATTCGACGCCTTTACCGACCCCACATGTCTTGACTGAACCTAAGCCCAAGTAATCTTCCCGACCCCACATGCATTGACTGACCCTAAGCCTAGTATGTCTTAAGTAATCTTACACTCTGTACCGGTAGCTCGTTAAAAATAATGATGAAGTGTTGAGCATTGCTGGCTCTTCGAGATCGAATCAGAATACATGTGTATCTCTGGGTAAGTGAAGAGGTTCAATTGAAGTACTGGTACAACCGTTACACCCTCCGAGTTAGTGTTACATAGATAAGCCGCATTCGGATCGCCGAAAGCAGCCTGAATACATGAAATACAAAGAGGGCTAGGTTGTCTCTTTAGATGATACTTGTACGGAGTATTTTGTTTTACATCGGCACATACCGTACTACGGTACGACACTTTAATGGATGATTCCCGAAATACTTTGTACCTAGATTTTGTTTTTTGGGTACAGATTTTGGCGGGCCAGTGTCCATATATCTTGTTTGTTTTTTGGTACAGTTTTTGTTTATTGGGTACATACTTTGCTTTTACCCAGATTCTGCTCCACGTGATCTCACCTCTACCAGAATCAGGGTCCAAAAAGACAAAATCTGTACAAAAATCAAATCTGTACCAAAAAAACAAATCCAGATTTCATTTCGGGAATCACCCAATACATGTTCTCTTCAGTTGATTCATTCAAGGACTATCATCATTATTTTTACCAGAATCGAGCAGTTGTTGTCAGACTGTCTGACAGACCTGCAAGTGCACAGTTTTACAAAGTAGTATATAATAACCAAGTTATTGTATACTAAAAATAAATAATAACCCTAGTTATTAGTATTTATTCTGTCAGCGTAGCTTTTCTACTAACTTGTACTAACTCAACAGATGACCAAAGTCAAACCCGAGCCCCAAGTGATTCCCTCTCCAGTTTTCAAATCAATATGAAGAACTGAAGATCAAACATAAATTAAGACAGCCCTACCCGCTGGGACTAAACTCGCCGGCCGAGGTAAATCCCAAAACTTTTTCAACTGATTTCTGTTCTTTGATATTCAACTAAACACGCTGCGTTCTTTGATACTCAACTAAATGGGATCCCTTTCCACGATCGACCGTTGACACGATTGGTTGGAGTGATTTGCAAAAGGAAACTCTAATTTTGAATTTCGGAAATACAAAGCACGTGATTCCACTATGTAACACGTGATATTACTAGATAACAAGTTATTCCACTTCATAATTTCTACTTTTGCAACAAAGAGCTCATAATTTCTAATTTGGAACTAAACTCTGCATCTGTTTTGGCTCTGTAAACTTTGCTAAGCCAAATAATCTTGGAATGGAATCGACCATGGGATTCCTCCTCCACCAATCTACTAAACTGATGCTAAGCAAAACAATCTTCGAATCGAATTGACCATGGGATTCGTCTCCACAATCAACAATCGACTCACTCTTCTCTCCAATCAACAATCGACTCACTGCTCTCCTGCCTCTCCAATCAACAATTGAACCTCCTCTCCTCTCCAATCGAATCGGCTCTCAAACGCTTCGCAACAATGTGATCGGTGGTGGCGGGGGTGCTGCTGGTGCTGGTGTTTTCCATGTCGACCGGTTGTTGGTGGTGGGACTAATAAGTCTAAAGGACTTGGCCTTTCAAAGATGGGTGTGGATTGTTGAAAGGGTCCTCTTTGCCTTCATTAAGTTGTCGCCTTCTTCCAGTACTGACTCTAAAGATTCGCTGGCAACAACTCTAGTACTCTTCACATAATTGATAATGCACTTGAGTCGGGAGAAATGCTTCTGGTCGGCTGAGTTGTAATGCTTTCTCCATCGGCTGCCAGCACTCTTTTCAAGGTCTTCAATACCCCCAGCAGAGAAGTCAATGCCAACAAATTCCCCAAGTCCAAACCACTCATTCCACATCAACGAAACCGTCTTGTGGTTACAAAATAGCCCTATTGTTGGACAAGTATCCAGCGGGTCGTTGATTATTGGTTCTGTTGGGGTTGTCGGTGTTGGTGTTGGCGCCAGTTGAAACGCATGCATGTGCTGCAGGAAATGGTGAACTTGGGTGTTGACAACACCTTGTTCTTGTCTGAAGCCAGTAACTGAAGCCTTAACCCTCCCAACATCCTTCCAAACATTGTGGACTTCCAAATGAATGTTGTGCAGGCGGCCGCAAACCCCCGGAAGGGCAACATTGATACTCCTTTTGATTGAGGTAGTAGCGGCTCCCATTGCTGCTTCGGCGATGACCTTGTCAATGAGTGTTACTTTATAAGTCTTGAACAGTTCGGTTTGGAAGACAGGCAAGGAGAAGAGCTGGTTTTTCCTACCTTGGTGTATCAAGATGGCCGCGTCCTGCAGTACCACACATTGTAAATTGAGGAGGAGCTCAAAGAAAGCTTGAGCAGTCGGCTTTGGGATTTTATCAATGGTGCTTATTGCCTTGTCAAGGAAGGGGAAGACTTGACAACGAAGCTTTGGAGGTGGATCGATAGTACTTCTTGGCAAGAAGAACCCCCCTTTATCTTGTGAATGCCCAGCCAAGGCCCTCAAAGCCTTCAAAAGGGAAGTTTGGACAAATATCGGTCCTCTCTGACATCAACATTCCAATTGCCAATCATTTTGATGTATTGGGGATCGGCCTCTTGCATCTCACATGCAACCGCACCGGTTCCTCGGCCAAAGTGAACAAAGTGCTTCAAAGCAATACCCAAGGCCTTGCATGCATCTTTCATTGTATTGACAATCGCTTGGTCCATGATTGAGTCTTGATTGTCAGAGTTATTACTACAATCTGTGAGTAATTTGACGTCGAACCAATTGGCGTTACTTGCAAAGTCATATCGAGCAAGCTTGCCCGTTGAATGGAATCGTGCCATCAAATAGAAGCCCAACGCACCAATTGGACACATGTTAATGTTTTGATGTCTCATAACACGTCCATATAAAGTTTTCTGACCATTCATTTTCCCTGTCATCATTTGCATAATTAGGATCTGGCAGGCATGTGTGCCTTCATCATATTTGATAAGGTCACACAGATTGGACAGCTCGGATTTGAATAAGGACTCGCCGCGAAGAACACCTCCATGTGTCATAAGGAAACAGTATCTGTCTCTCAAGGATGCCACATGATAATTTGGTTTGTAACAATTCTTAAAGAACAAGAAATCCTCTATCCACTTGATGTTTTGCACATTCATGTATGGTGAAAGGGCATGATCTATCTTCTAATTGAATCTCATTCTTTTGATCTTCTTCTTTTGAACTTGAATGACTCGCAGCAGTTGGGTGACTCTTTCAGAGCGGATGTGTTCCTTGGTAAGATTGTTGGCGTTTTGACTCCTCTGATGCCTCAATATTTTGAGGATGGAACACAAGTATTGATTCACAGTGTCATAACCTACAGGATCATGGTCCATCTGCTCCAGCTCCAACAGCGATTCACGATCCATGTTGTTACTACTACTATTGTTGTATTTGGCCATCACGGCGCCATAGTCGCTGGCGCCAAATATTTGTGGCTCTCCCACCTCCCTCTTGGGCTTCTGCCCTCTTCTCCTCTGGGTTTGATAGGCCTGATAGAAAAGGAAGTCAAATATCTTCTCTTCAGTTACTGTTTGTGGATAATCCAGGTCGTCAAACATGGTAGTGCAATACTGGAGAAACTCTGCCCCTTTGCGACCATAGGCAAGTTGGGTATTCGCTGGGACGCCATCGAGGCCGTCCTGTTGAACATGTCATGCTGCTCTGGTAAATAGGCGGCTTGTGTAGGACATTTTTCTTGCTGGAGACCAAGGGGAGTGTTTTGTTGAGGATAGTGGTGTTATTTTGGGTGAATATTGATAGTGTTGGTTGTTTCTTCGTCGTTTTCGTCGTTTGGTCTTTTTGTTGTTTTCGTTGTTTTTTGTGTCTTTACGTTCTTCGGTTTGTCAGGATCAAAGTGTATGTGTTTGTTGTGTTTGTTTTTGCTGCTGCTTGGGCTGGGTGAAGTGCAAAGTGACACCTTTAATCTGATTGACTGAAGAATTTGGGTAGTATTGGAGGGTCCGGCTTGGTCACTTGGTCGCGCAGAAGGTTCGCCCATGGTTGAATTCGGTTGAATCTGATTGGATTGTTTTACTGTAAAGTGGTTATCTTAGAATGTCAGAGATTTTGACTGTTATGCTTAAATCATGGGCGTTTTGCTAAGAGGGGTGTCGGACACTGCTCTGACATACTAATAATAATCTCTTATTATTTTTTACCTGGAGCAAGAGGGTCCGGGAATCCAAGAAATTTGTGCTCACGTCACACGAAAAACTCAGAAATATGGAACAGAAAAACGATGATACCGTATTTTACCAATTTCAAATTCTACAATTGCAAACTGACTGACCATGTCATCATCGTGGTCAGTTGATTAGACTCATGGCGAAGACGAATAAATCCACCGCATCCTCGGTATTTCGAATCGTGCAGAGGACCCTTCGAACTCCTTTTACCAGAACCAGAGTACGGTTCTAGAGCATACTTCATAGACAAAAGAACTGGAAAGCTCAGTAGTAGCAAGTACATTCTTATATCCAAGAACCAAACTCGCACTCTGTCGTCGGCCCGTGTTGTTCTCCGAATGTTTGTCGGACGCAGAAATTCTCTCTCGTCATTGTCCTTGATAATGGGATCTGTCACCATCATGGCATCGATAGTTACAAGGAACGGCTCTTTGGGACGGGTCTTCTTCGTCAGCGGATTCACTTCCGGTCGCCAATCAGCATCACGTGTTGCAAAGCAAAGTCCGGGTTACTGCGGATTCCGTTCGACGTCTTTGTTCTCGTCTTCCGTGAAAAGCAGGAATAGTAATGTCGCTTCTGTGGAGAACGCAGCGGCTACGAGTGCGAAGAGGCTATTTTCGGAAGAGTACAACGTGCTGTACGATTCGAAATGCAATGTTTGCAAGCTCGAAATGGATTGGTTGGTGTCTCGCGACGTTCGCCTGAACGGCCCCGACAACCGAAAATTGAAACTGACGGATCTGGAAGACAATTTCGACGAAACCGATCCGGCCAACGGTGGGATCGACTACGACACGGGCATGGCGGCTATTTATGCTATCAAACACGACGGAACCGTCTACAAGGGCGTGCCCGTGTTCGAAGTGGCATACGACCAGGTGGGACTGGGGTGGGTCTGGAAACTCAACAGGGTACCGGCGATCAATCGGTTTTTCAATTGGGGATACGAGATTTTTGCAAGCAATCGGACGCGAATAACGAGGGGAGCGAGTCTCGAGGAGTTGCTGCGATTGAATGCCGAGAAGAAGAAAGCACAAGCAACGGAAGAGTGCGAATCGTGCCGAGACAAGATTCTATAAAATTTTCGTTATTTAACACTGCAGCATATCTTTCAATTATGTAATAGAATCAGCACATATAACATAGATTTTGGAATCCGTTGCAATCATTATTATTTTTTCTACGTTCGATTCATTTTTATTATTATTATTATTTATCGTCTTTCATTTTATCGAATCCCTCTTCCTCCACCAATTGGATGACTCCACCATCCACGGATGCGACCCTGCAGAGCGATTCGATCGGAATGTCGAATCCACTCAGAGCTTTCCGGCCAGGATCGTAAGCCTTTTCTAGGAGGACCCCGATGCCGACCGGTTCGGCACCGGCATCGGAGAGTATCCGCAACAATGCTTCCTGCGACGAGCCGCTGCTCAGAAAGTCGTCGATGATCAGCACCCGGTCGCTCTTGTGCACGTGGGATTTGCTGACCAGCAGTTGCCGGTCCTTCCCCACCGTCTTGCTCGAATAGGGCGCCGAGTACGTGTCGGCCATGACCACGTTGCGTTCCTTGCGGGCATAGACTACCGGGACCTGCAGGTACTTGGCCATGGGAAGCGCGATGACGAGCCCGGTGGTGGCCACCGTCATGATCTTGGTCGGCTTTGAGTTGACGAACCGCTGGGACAATTCCTGCGCGCAGGCGTCCATCAGGTCCACGTCGACGCGGGAATCCATGAATTTGGAAACGTCGATGATGTTGTTGGGCAGGACCCGGCCGTCCTTGAGCACCCGGTCCCGCAACTTGACACTGGCGGCACCGGGCAGGCTGTAGTCCCCAAAGATGGCGTCGTCGAGGCGCGTCTTGAGGAATTTCTGGTACTCCATCCCGAAGGTCATCTGCAGCGTCTTGATGAGGTTGTTTGCGGCCTGCGATAACGGGATGTTGGTCCGCTGTGAGTTGCAAAAGTGCATGTCGCAGTCCAGGACGCCGTGCGCGAAGATCTCCTTCTCCCCGTCGTAGAAACAAAAGCACGAGGTGAATCGGGTGACCCGGGTCGGTTCCGACAGGGGTTTCATGGCCTCCGCGAGGTAGTCCACGTGGTTGGCAATGTCGTTGATCTTGTACCCGGAGACGACCCTCGGATCCGACAGCCTCGATGCCGCCGCCGCCTGGACGTTCGTGGTGGCACTGACGGTGTCCTTCAGGTTGTTGAGGGAGGAGGCAACGACGGGCTCGATCTCGAAGGAGGACCGCGAGGCAATCGTGGGGAGGCCGGTGACCTCGTAGACCTGCCGGGCCTTCCACGCGGCCACATCCTCGATGGTGTGGAGCAGCGCGTCGTTGGCGCTCCGGTCCTCGAAATCGCCAAAGTTGTCGGCAAACTCCACGCCGTAGTCCCGCAGGTTTCCGACGAGCGGCATGTACGAGACGTTGTCCACCGCGGCCACCCACATCCGGTCGTATCCCTCCTTTTCGTTGGGTTTGCGCTTAAAGAATTTAATGGCATTGGGAGATCGCTTCGCCTTTTCGAGTCGGATGGACCGGGTCTTGACGGTTTTCATTTTTTCCGCAAACTCTCGTTCCTCTCGCTCGACCTGCTCCGGATCGATGGGCAGGTCGGGGTCGAAATAGAATTTCGAGCCTTTGCACGTATGGAGGAAGTTTTGTGTTGTGTTGTGTTGTGTTGTGTTGTGTTTTTTGTGTGTGTGTTGTTTTGTTTTGTTTTGTTTTGTGTGGTTGGACGAACATGGTCCCCCGTGCATCGTGCAATGGAGTCGAATCGAGCCAACAAATGGAGAAAACTTTGAGGTGAGACGGCGTTGCGATTCGAAATTTGGAACCCTCTTGCACTTTTTTTCCTTTTCGCATGCAGCAAAATGATGTATTGCATACTCGTACGCGTAGCTTACGAGAACGAGGATGCATTTTGAATTTCCCACTCATGACGGATCCCCCAAACAAAACGACACACTGGTTCACAAACCAATTCAATGCAATCCAATGAATCAAAACGTACCTGGTTCCGGAAAGGGCACCTCCATGACGTTCCGCCGATCGTAATCGACGTACTTGCTCTCTTGTCCGTAGTCGTCCCAGGGTTCGGGTTTTCCGTCGTCTCGGAAGGAGGTCCCGTTGGCGTCCTCGTCGCCGTTGGTTCCGGATGCACCGTTCTCGCTGTCATCGGTCTTGTCGTTGAAGACACCGTCGAGTTCGTTGTTGCTTTCCCACATTTTCTGCTGTAGCTCCTCGTTGAGCCAGTTGTCGGGCACCCGGAAGGCCTCGTATTCCGCAAGCGTCGCCTGAGCGATCTTGATCTGCTCCATGGTGGGAACGTTGCGTCGGCGGGTCGGCGGCAGGTCCATTCCCATTCCCATGCCGTTGGCGGCGGCGTTGGCGTTGATCATTGCGGGACCACCAAACTCCAGCTGGGGAAAGGTCGACATTGGCAGCGGAGCGTTGGCAAACCGGGGACTCGACGAGCCTCCCTGCGATCGCAGTGCCGAGGGGGACCGGGGGGTTCCCCCCGCCATGGAATTGCTGCCGCCACCGTTCCCCGAACCACTCCCGGAGGACGACGGCGGGGTGCCACCACTAAAGCCCCCGATGGCGTCGACGCTGGGAGTGGTAGCGTCTCCTCCGACCTGGTTGATGAGACGCTGGCGTTCCATTTCCTGAAAGAATATCTGATCGGGGGTGGCACCGTCGTCGACGGGATCGTACCAGTTGCTCATGTCATCGTCGTCGTCGCGGCTGTTGGGTCGTTTTTTGGCGTGCAGCTGTGACGACGACGAAGACGAATACGGCGAATCGGAATGATCCCTCGATCTCGATCCTTCGGCAGCACGATGGAACGTCGCACCCGGATGGTTCGGGGATGATGCCGTCGTCATCTTGCTCGACAACGAGGATGAGGACGTCCATGCCAATGCTCCGTTGTTGTCACCATCCCGGACGATTGCAACGGCTAGCAGAACCAACAAACGCATCATCAGGGAATACGGTGCGGTGGTTGTGTTTCTCTCGTGCGAGAGAGGGGAAGCAACTCGTGTGGCGTTTTGACTTTTCGCGTTTCGCGTTTTGCGTTTTGCGTTTTGCGTTTTGCTGTGAATAATGTACGAGCGTTCGATCAATTCCCGACACTGCATTCGTGTCGGTGTCGTTGTCGTTGTCGGTGTCGTTGTTGCGATGTCGATTGTCGGTTGTCGGTTGCCTCGAAGCCGAATCCTCCTACCGGCCGATGATCGGGAATCTGCCTAAAAAATAATAATGATTCATGGAATTCTTCTCGATCCATCACATCACAAAAAATATTTTTGATGACGTTACACTGCTATATCGATTAGAGATAAGGATAAAACTACGTGTAATGATGTTGGCATCACCTCGTTCGTTTTTAAAACTCATTGGGTGATTCCCAAAATAGTCTGGGTAGGGGCCCAGATTTTTGTATTTTTGGAATGAAAATCACCATACCCAGATTTTGGCGGGCCAGTGTCTAAAGTCTCATTTTTGGAATACAGAATCCATGGACAAAATAAATTATTAATGCATAGTTCCTAAGTGATAAGCAGGCGCGCGCGAAAATCAAAATTCCATGCCGGATTTCAAGAAAATCTGGGTAGGGACCCAGATACTGGTCGATGTGAGCTCACATCAACCGGTTTCTGGGTCAGAATGGTACAGAATTTAATCTGGGCCCCTACCCAGATTAAACCTGGGCCCCTACCCAGACTATTTCGGGAATCACCCATTCCCAACTCAAGATAACAGTCAACACAGGAACTACTACACGATACAACACTTCTTGGTAAGTGCTTCCAGCATTCAAAATAATAAGGTGAAATTACAAGCAATGAAGATTTCAGCCATTATTTTCAAGGTATTTGTCAGTTGAACCTGGTACCGGTAATAGATTCCAAATGTTTGAGCAACTGTTTTGTTTTGTTTTCTTGTTTTGTTTTATGTATTTATTCACTACAAAATCAAAACTGCAAAAGGATCCGCTTGTGACATAAATAATAGTAGTTCGTACTCAGTAAGAAACAAAGTGAAATGATCATTCATGGCTCATTCCATTGTGCTATAAAAATACAAAGAACTGGAACATATATTTAAGGTGATTTCAACGCCTTCCTATACATTTTGTTTGTGTGTTCTCCTCCGTGCTCAAATCTGGCATATCCATTGGCATGCTGGATGTTGACACCTTGCATCGGAATCGATTAGAAGTATAATGCCAAATAGAATAGAATAGAATAGAACAAAACAAAACAAAACAAAACAATAGAAGTAACATTCAAACAAGTAGAAACCAAAGTGGCACGAGTGTTTCATGAGGAATGTGCCGTGACATGATATCTTGCACGGGGTACTACTAGGGGAGGCGCTATGGTTGATTGACAGCGAGAGACATTCGGAGGTGCATCGACGTTGCTGCTTTGAATGCTAGCTCTCAACAGCTGAATTTGAACAGTTTTTGGATTGAAAACAAAGGGTACTACACTGCGTGCTTCTTGCAGCGCTATCCCCATTGGGTGTTGCAGAGCAATTGTGCTTCATTGGTATTTCGAATTATGTTTGTAATAGAAATTGATGCATCACACACGAATAAACTAATTATAACCCCTCCAAAACTACACGTATGATAGTTTCATGATCCTCTGTTCCTTTATCATTGCATTCCGTTCCTGGTCACGTTCATCTCGTGCCGCACCAGCCGGACGAGTGCATCCAGTCCTTCTGGTTACATCCCGTTCCGGGTCACGTCCATCTCGTGCCGGACCAGTTGGACAAGTGCATCCAGTCCTTCCGGTTCGTTCATCGAACCAATCGGCAGCCAATGGGTCCGGACGTACCCCAGATTGTTCATGAGATCCCAATCCAGCATGGCCTGCCCACCCGTGTTCTTGCCGTTGGAAAAATAGTCCCTGCCACCGCGCTCGTTGTAGTACAGAATCATCGAGGAACCCCGGGGCAGGAAAAACGCAGTCATCGTTCCGCCGCCATTAGCCGACACGAAAATGATGTGCTCGTTGGGTCGCGTCGGCTGGGAAATGAGTTCCAGTTGCTCCCGCAGGGGCAGGTCCGCCAGGGTCACGGTCGAAATCGAAGTCGAAACCGAACCATCCGTCGTCGCAGGAAACGCCTTGCTCAGTGCCTCGCGTTGTTCTTCGAGACCGAAACTCCGGTCTAGGTACGTCGACGAATGGGCATTGAGCACTATGCGGAAGGTGATTGGTGGTTGGGTGGCAGCGTCACCAGCTGTGATGGTCGAACTCGGAAACGGTTCCAACCCCATGTTGCGGAGCACGAAATTGCGAAAGGCGTAGAGTTGCGGCCCCCGGCCGACGTTTTGGGCGAGGGCCACGTCCAGCGAGTGCTTCTCGCGATTCATCATCCACCCGTGGGACTCGCGGATTCCGTGGTCGGACAACCAACCCATTCCGGCCACTGCGTGTTTCGAGCAGACGGGGTACCGACTGGCTTCGTTGTCGTTGTCGTTGTCGTTGTCGTCGTTGTTGTTGTTGTTGTTGTTGTTGTTGTTGTTGTTACTGCCGGAGCGTTCGCGTTCGCGTTCGGGGTTCGACATCGACGTGGTCAATCGCAACTCGGATGCCGTGGTAGAGGTGTCCGGATCCACGCCCATCAGGGGGAGGAATTTTTGAAAGCTTCGCTTGCAGGCCTCCTTCTTTTTGGGTCTCAGGTCGCACGTCGCCGACAACGGGGGCAGGGTGTCGACCCGTATCAGTAAGTGGCGAAAGAAGTCGTTGTTATTTTTGCTGTTGCTGTTGCTGTTGTGCTGGTTTCGGTCCAACCCGAAAATCCCCAGCAGGTTGTAGAGCGGCAGAAAATTGTCCCACACCAGGTGCCCGGGATTGTCCGCCGCCATGGCGTGAAAGGGGACCATCACGACGTCGCGATCCAGCTCGTAGTACTTTTCGGCCGGCATGGCATCGTGCACCCTGGGCGCCCAGCGAATCGTCTCGAATCCGTACCCGTAGGGCATCCGCTTGCCCCCGGTGTCCGGCAGGCGCTCCCAGGACGGGTCGATGGCTCCCAGTGCCACTGCCACTGCCACGCTGCTGCCGCCGCTGTTGCTGTTGCTGCTTCTTCCCAGTTCGGTGGAAGAGAAGAGCGATCCGTTATCTGCGTTGTTGTCGCGATGACGAAACCGATCCGAAAATTCTCGCTCGGATCGAGATCGAGAGGCGACGACAAAGAATTCCGGCTGCGACGACGACGACGACAACGACGACGCAGGCCCAAGATCCACACAAAAGTGCACGTAGTTGCAACTCCTGTGCTTCCACGCCGTCGTTTCGTTGTGGGTTTCTCCGACGCAATGCACGGTCGAGTGGAAATCGTTGTCGCCATTGCCGTTGCCGTTGCCATTGCTGCTGCTGCTACCACTACTGCTGTCTCGTAGATGCAACGGAAAGTTGTTGAGGTATGCATCGGGAGGCGTACTCGTGGAAGGATCCCGAACAGAAGGAAAAGCGTTCGATTCGCCGCTTGTTCGATCTAGATTTTGTTCGGCGTACAACAATATCGACAGGTACGCCGCCGCAAACAAACCACCGACAATGTGGATCTTGCTCCGACGCCTGGCAATCTTGCGAGCAGGCGCTGTCGCCTGTCGCCGTTTCATCGCGCTACTCACTGTTGTACGGTACGTACGTCTAAGTTCTCATAATCGTAAAATAATCTGTAATATGACTTCTACAGATGAAGTTGGTTTTGATCTATCATCAATATTCTTTCAGCATTGATCACTATCGTTGAAGGTTGATGGGAACATTCACACAAGAACAGTATTCGAGTATTGGGGCCTTTCTTGGTTCTTGGTCATCAGTTTACGCGTGCCGTACTCGTACCCTTAGGACTATGTTTGTATTGTACGTACTGTGGTACCGGTACGTACTCAGTATTCATTGTATCTTGTTACTTATTGGGTCATTCCCGAATAGTCTGGGTAGGGACCCAGATTTAATCTGGGTAGGGGCCCAGATTAAATTCTGGAACATTTTGACCCAGAAACCGGTCATTGTGAGCTCACTTCGACCGGTTTCTGGTACCTACCCAGATTTGCTTGAAATCTACCGGACTAACAAAAATTTCATTCTCTTGTTATACTCACCCAACTGACTAGTAGTCGCACATCCAATGGATCCAATGGATCACCAATTTTGGCTGATTACACTGCAAAATATTTCAATAAAATAATATACTAATGCTTGTTGTTGCTACGTGACAACGATGGGGGAGGAGATACACATTGAGCTCTGGGCATAATTTTTATATCGTAACATCATCAGTGAACACAATGGCACCGCCAGCCAACGCAGCAGCACAGGTAGGACGCAAGTCCAGTGTGAGCAACTACAGCAGAACTGAACTCATCAAATTGCTACACACCATCAAATTAATCCTTCCCATTGGTCCTGAGGAATGGGAACAAGTCACCCAAACCCCTCATAGAGACAACTTCCCTGATGCTGACAGAACTGTTCCCAACCTCCATAGGAAATATGCGACTCTTTGTAAAAAAAATGCCTACAAGCAATCCCCCCAATTGCGCGGAGGATGTGAGGTTGGCAAAGAAGATCATGCATTTGATTCTGTCATCAAAAGGCAGAAGTTGGTGACGGAGAAGCGGAGTTTGATTTGGAAGAAGGATACAGGAATAACAACATAAGTAGTGAGGATGACAACTCTGACAATGGCATTCCTCTGCTCCCGCTCTATCAACCTCCGCAACCAACCCAACCAACCCAGCCAACCCAGCCAGCCCAGCCCGGCCAACGAAACCAACCCAACCCAACCCAACCCAACCAACGCAACCAACCCATCACAGCTAGTATGCCAGCCTTCCCAACCAACTCAAGCAATTATTGTAAACAAAAACAAAAATGAGATCGCCGGGATCACAAACATACAGTTGAATGGATTTGCGAACACACCACTCTCACCAGTACCCCAGCTTATGTGCTCTTGGTCCTCTTCTTCCTCTACTAGGTACCACCACCAAGAGACAGTACAAAAGTAGTGAACCAAGCCAGCATGCCGCGTTTGCCTCACGCTTTCTTCCACTCCATACTCCTTTCACATTGACCTTCTGCTTCCGGATACACCCCGTGTTTTTGTTGGTGGTGTATACATTGAATAATGGTTCAAAGATGTCTAGGAGATTGCAAAAGACCTTGTGGTTGACACCACAGCAGTTGAGAAGACGAGCCTGATCATTGCCTGACTGGAATAGATAAAGAAAGGGGGGCTCTGAATGACGACAAAGGGCTGTCCTTGGTGTTCTCCTATCTCTTTGACGCCTTTCTTCCGCAGCGTCATTGTCATCATCATCATCATCATCATCATCATCATCGCTGCCGTCTTGTAAAAGATATAAGCAAACAATCAACTCAACAAGTGACATAGTCAACAGATTGGCAACTATTTATGTTGTTGGTTGCGTATCAGTTGAGTCCCTGAACGTTGTTGAAAGCTGAAAATGAAAAATCAGATCGTAGTAATTCCACATTTTTTAATTGTATCAAGAAAACAAATTTGGCATTAAAATTGTATATGAAGAATTTCTTATTCCAAAAATGAGATGTTGCACACTGGCCCGCCAAAATCTGGGTAGGGTGATTTTCATTCCCGAAATACAAAAATCTGGGTCCCTACCCAGACTATTTTGGGAATGACCGTGTATCGTACTTACTCGCCGTACAGCAGCCGTAGGGTATGGATAAGTAGTATGGGATATGCCTAGAACAGACTGAAACAGTGCCAATTTCAATTTGCGCGCCAAACTAAACTCCGCAACAAGACCCCAAGATCCGATTTCACAAGAATGCGCACGCCAGCGAGAACATCACATCGTCAAAACTCACGAATTCTATCGTTTTCCCCATTTTCAAACAAAACAAAAAAGATGGGCTTTTGGTGTGTTCGCGTCTGATGCGATACAGCGTCTGTTACGGTACCGTACCGTATTACGGTACGTACGGTACGATATGCACGGGAACGAGGACAAAAAACCTCAATTTTCTCCCTACCGTACCTGCTTGCTTGTACGGTACTATCGTACCAAATCCGAATCCGGCTCGGAGCATACCGATCAATCCAAGTGCATTAAACGGGCGCCGGCAATGAATTGTCCCAATTGATATTTTTCGGACAGCATCACACATTCATCAATACTGTAATCATGAGCAGCAACTACAGCACAAGCAACAACCATGGCGATTCGGTAGTTGACATTGATTACCTCAGTGCCGACAACAACGATGCCGTGCTCTGGTCGGCACGAATGGCCCTGGCAGCGGCCGAGGAGGGGCAGGCCCCCGTCGGGGGCAATGCAAGTGCAAGCAATCACAACAGCAACAGCAACAGCAATAACAATAACAATAACAATGCCAACAGCAACAGCAACAGCAACAGCAACAGCAACAGCAACCCCAACGAACAGTACGGCGCGATGAACGGGTTCCGACGCCTCCACCGCGATTACCTCAGAGATCTGGAAGACCAGGTGGTGATGGGTTTGCCCTGGCCGACACCTTCCAACCGACAGGAAGTCTCCGACTTGTTGCGGAGGAGATCTCTCTCGAAGACACGAGCGAATCAAATCAGCACCTGTGTGTTTGGCTACTGCGTCGTCTCGATCGGGTTTTGGTTGCTCTACGGCGTCGTGCTGGGAGCCGATATCCAGGGCGAGGACAACGAAGGCAAGAACAACATCAACAACAGCAACAACAACAACAAGGGATTTCTGACGGTTCTATTGGGAATTTCCTACGTTGGTGCCTTGGTGATGATGATGTACGGGCACATTCGATACTACCGGCTCGACGGCAAGGTTCAGTTCTTGGTGCGAGCCATTATGGACGCCAACGGACTGGGATACCGGGATCCGTACGGCCAGCACCCAGAACTGTTGCGAACCGACACGAACCAGCGGGCCCAGTTCCGACTGCCGGAATTCGTGGACGTCATACTCCGGACGGTTGCGGCGGAAGACACCAATAGCTTGGACGACGAGTTTTCCACCGTTACGTTTCGGGATTCCATCATGAAGTCGGTGACGAGTGGTTCCGCGGGTACGCATCACACCGGAACCGGTGCCGAGACCGGCAATGCCGCTGTGCGATGGTCACGGAGGATCTGGGGATATGGGAGTAGGTGAACCATGGACGAAATGAATGAAACGAAGCGACGCATTGGCAATTAATTATTATAGGACACTGTATGATTGATAGAAAGGAGCAAAATAATAATAGACAAAGGCAAACATGTATTTTTAACAAAAGATTGTACACGCAGTATATATTATATTGTACAGTAAGGAAAGCGTGTTGTAGATGCTGGTGTGGTTGCTGCATGGTATGGTACGGGAGAACTTAGGATCCGAAGAGTTTTCGAAACATTTTGCGTAGTTGTGTATAGTGTACAGATAGGCATTGGCCAAGAGAACAGACAACCAACCGCGTCAGAATGTTTCAGTTTGACCGATGATCGATCACGGGACATACTCGCCATAGGTTGCTGCATCACCGTTAGTGACCCCGAGGCCATCCTTTCCGTAGTAGTCTTCGGGGACCTCGTCGTTAGGAATCACTCGGTAATTCCCAATTTTGTATCCAGCTACCCAGAGCCGGGCCATTTCTTCCGCAATGAACGGATTGCAAAACATGCTCGTGGGATGGATTTCACTCTCCGAAACGGCAATTTTTAATGTTGAGTTTACATCGCTGTATTTCGGAACACCGACGAACATGTCCACACGGAACATGTCCTTGTGTTGGGAAAGGTTCTCGGCAATTTCCACCAACTCACTCCAAGGAATCCAGTCGTCGAGCTCGTCCATGGGACAACCGGGTGCAGCCCTTCCGTCTCGATAAAAAAATCCGCCCATGTACCGATCGTCATCGACCATGTTCCATTGACCGACGTACACCTTCCCCCAAACAACAAACATGCAAAATTCGTGCGGTGGCAGATCCCGATCGTTGCCGTGCGAGTACAGTTGCTCGATAACGATTCCCGGTCGCACGTTTTTGAGGGCCCATGATTCTATTTCGGTCGCCTCGCGTTGCAATCCCTCGGCCAGGCTATCGGCGCACACCCTTGGATCGTACTGTCCATTGCTCGATAGTCGCTGGGCCCGGTTGGTATACTTCAGGTTTCTGTCTTCCACAGTGCCGTGGCGGCTGGGCGGGATGTCGACCAGCCAGTTTCCCATCGTCATGGACATATGTGTTGGCTTGGCACAAAAACCGATTTGGGTAGGTAGGTTTTCGAGGATGGTCTCCGTCTCGTCTTCTTTCCGGCCCGTTTCGCTGAGCTCGTCCTTGTATTTCGCAAAGTAGGTTGTCGGTTGCGGATGAACACCTTGTTCGTTGAACCATCGTTTTCGAGCGACCTTGTCCACGTACCAACTGAGGGTTGGTCGCTCCAAGCCGTTTCGGATCTTGAGCAACTGCTTCCAGCTCAACCTCTCTGGTGCATCCATGACGTAGGAACCGATATCAAAATCTTCATAGAGCTCAAAGGGGGGGTGCACCATTTCGTATTCGGCAAGATTGACACCTCCCACAACGAAATCACTCAGAATGTAATGGCCGGCATCGATTCCGTCCTCCATCATATTTTCGTAAACCACATCCATGGGATTTCGATTGGTACTCGATGCATCGAATTCTTCTGGGTAATACGGAAAGTCCTCTAGTCCCGCGAACTCCCAATAGATATGCTCGGTGCCTTTTCTCTCTTCCATTACTTCTCCTGTAGTACCGACCGGAACTTCGAATTCGCTAGATGCTGCCAAACATGATGGCGGAGAGAAGCAAATCGTCGCAAACACTGCAAAAATAATGCAAGTGCTAAACAGGTTGCGGTGTGATGAGCTAATGATTGTCGGCACCATCTAATCTTTGGTTCACGGGAGCTTTCTGATCAGTATGTGTTGTGATAAGTAACAGAGAGAGAGACGGGCGCTTCCTTGCTTTATTACTCTCGACAGAATGAGGTATAAAGTGAAGTCACCGTTGATTTCCTGTTCTGTTTTCGTCGTCCGACACGGGCAATACCGGATTACGCACATGTACAGGTCGTATTTTGTGAGAGAAAAAAATACTCCTTCGTAATGATTTTTTTTTCAAACGGTGAAACCGAAAGTTATTCATAGCGCCGGGCGACCTCACCAGGAGTAGAATACGTTACAAGCGCGCATGATAATTATTTAATTTTTGACGTGACACTTCTCCCGACCAAACTTGCATGCGCATTTTCTTCGACTCGCGACTCGCAGACATCATTGGTTCTTGCATTAACCACACGTACCGGTACATACCGGTACATTCTCATCTCTGTTGAATAACATGGTGATCTATGAAGTTCGGTTATGTGTATGTTTCACAGTGAACTATTGCATATTATTTCTTAAAATAGTCGTAACAAAGGACATTACACCGTCCTCATTTCGACAGTTACACCCTACTCTTGGCATGATTCTATTTTCTTTTGTGGCATCAGTGGGTGTTGTCTCCTACGCTTCGCAAAGCTGGATAAATGGGTTCTGTTTGGAGGAAACACGTGTTTCGAGACTGTTGCTGTTGCTGTTGTTGTTGCTGTTGCTGTAATCTGTCCGAAGCAGCGTCTCTTCCCGTCGAAGTTGTGGAAAAAGAAGAGTCCGAAATCCAATTCTTGTCGTGAGATTGCACCAAACCATGAATGAATGACTCACTCATCAATCCTCGGTTTCAGAACTGGGAACAAAATGAGTAATGTTACGCGGAAGTTGCAAATTTTATTTTTCTGCAACGTTTGCCACTCCCTTGGTTTTTCTTTGCAACAAGAACAAGTACTCGTAGGGTGCTTGTTACTTGTTGTTTGTTATTTGTCGATATCCAAGCTCTGCACCGTGGTTCCACCGAATCCGGCGGCTTCGATCGCACCGATGACAGCTTGGGTCACGCTGTCCAATTCCTCTTTCGATTCGGCACATACTTCGACTCGAGCACGGCCCCCTTTCTTTCCGTTCTTTTTTAGGTTGTTGTTATTCTCGTCTTCGTCGTTCAGCCACGAGGTAGCCCCGTCGATGTTGTTTGGAGAACACTGCCGCAAACTCGATTCGATCTTGTTGATACACGCCACACAGCCCATGGTGGGCACGTCCACAACCAGCGTTGCCCGGAGCAGCTGTGGGGCCGCGGCCGCATCATTCCCGGTTGCCGCAACCACACTTGGCTCATTGTTGTTGCTGTTCACACCCCGACTACCGTTTCGATTCTTCCATCGCGCGCGGAGCACTTCGTTCTGCCAGAAAACAACTTCCGGCAGAAATGCAATTCCATATCGGAGCACCAGGGTCGCAATCGAACCGAGCGTCGAGGGTATGCTGTTCGTGTTCGTAAAGACCAGCATTCCCGCCAACAAGTAGGGCCGGACGGGACCGAGGACCGAATTGAATCCGACGCACCCCACACCGGCGCCGAGCAGGGTCGACACCGCGTTGATCAAGAGCTGGATAGCACAGCACGAGCTGGACAGTAGGGGCATCAAGAGGTTCGAAACGATATCGGAGTGGCGAACCATCGCGGAAAACGAGAGACGGCTGTGCTGGGAGAAGAATCGAACGTACTCCCATTCGGAAAGATGGCGCATCACGGTGAAAAGGATGGTCGCCAGCGCGAGTTTCTTGGCAAATCCGGGAGACCAAACCAGGTAATACGCTTCTGCTGCTGCTGCGGACGCTGTTGTTGTTGGTGGTGGTGGTTCCTCTGGCTGGTTGGCTCCTCCCGCAGTTTCGGATTGGGAGTCGGTGCTGCCTCCCCGGAATGATGCAAAATAGTTCGGTTTGTCGACCTTGTCGTTCTTCCGATTTGGATGCAACAACGAGTCTCCCGCTCCTCTTCTTTGTTTCCGAAACAAAACGGACGTCGCTCTCCAGGCAGTGCTCGATACCGAGAACGCGCACGCTTCGTGCTGTTGCGACAAAACAAGCAGGACAAGCACCATCCCACCTGCTCCCGCAAGGAACGCGGAACGATCGTTTTTCATCCTTTCTCTGCAGCAAATCGTGTCGGGGTGATTGTTGATGGTCAGAAGTTGTTGGGCGTTGCCCGTCGATGAGAATTTTGGTGTTGTTTCGTCGTAACAGTGTTACAGCTGACGAGAGAGAGAGAGAGAGATATGCAGTTACTATTACTACTTCGTATTGTTCAATTGAGCTTCAGTCGGTAATCTTACCGGTAAATCTTACTCATACCGTGTACAGGTACGGTAGGAGTATTGTTAGTCTCTCAAGACTGAATTCATGAAATCCCAGGTAGAGTTTACAGTGTCAACAAGATTCAACAGAGAAAATCGAAAAAGAGGACGATGATAATGATTTTTTCGAGATTGAAGATTTTTACGAAGCTCTGTTTTTGAAAACAGATGTTGTGCAATGTATCTTTCAAACTGTGTTATCACACGTACGATTACCGTATCGTACGGTAAGAGTTTAGGTGTTAATTTCAACACATTTTTAGCGACAGGTTATGAGCTCACTCATTTCGCTGCTACAGCAACACCCTAGCTACTTGGTCTATCCTTGCTAACTACCTTGATATAGCTTGAACACTAAACTATACCTTGCGCCCGAATTGGTAAGGTTCTCAGCTATCCATAGATACCCTATAAGCTGGTTCTCTGCCTGCCTGACCTTTTCTAGCAGTGGGCTTCTCACGAGGCAAAAAAAAACTCCAAAATCTCCCATTTTCATTACCATGGATAGGGACCTGTCACCCCAAGTATATCTCCATAACCAAGCCCAGGTAAATGTTGGCAGCCCACAAGTGCCTTGTTCACACCAAGATCAACAAGGCTTGCAAGTCTCAAAGTGATCTGTTGTGCGGGTTAGGAGAAATAGGAGGGCCAAGCAGAAACTCCAAATTCGTTTTTTTTCAATTTAGGAAAACACCCACCTCCAAATAACGGTGATAGCAGATATCTCCATACTGAAGCAGCCGACGGCAACGATATTGCAGGGATACCTTCATTGTATCAAGAAGAACAAGGCCTGCAAGTTTGAGGTCGATTGATTGAGTGGATTGGAAGTATCTATTTTGCAAAGCATTGGACACATGAGGTCCATTTTGAAGGGTAACAAGGAAAAAAAACGGTGAATATTAATATCTCCATACTGAAGGCACGGGCGGCAACGATATTGCAGGGATCCCTTCATTATACTAAGAAAGACAAGGCCTGCAAGTTTCGAATCGTTTGATTGAGCAGATTAGAAGAAACGAACCGGTGAAGCAGAAGGGGGAAATCTGGTTGTATTTCAAGTAAGCAACCCAAATAACAACAACAGCAGAGATCTCCATACCGAGGTCGCTGCTGCCAACGATATTGCAGGGGACTCTTCATTACATCTACAAGAACACGCCACCCAAGTTTCGAATTGATTGATTGAGAAGATTAGAAGAATCGAACTGGCGAAGCAGAGGGGCAAAATTCGGCTGTATTTCAAGGAAGCAACCCAAATATACGACAACAGCAGAGATCTCCATACCGAGGTCGCCGCTGCCAACGATATTGCACGGACTTCTTCATTACATCTATAAGGAGGCGTCCCCCAAGTTTCGAATTGATTGATTGAGAAGATTAGAAGAATCGAACTGGTGAAGCAGAGGGGGAAAATTCGGCTGTATTTCAAGGAAGCAACCCAAATAACAACAACAGCAGATATCTCTGGACCAGCTGCACCAACAGCAACGATATTGCAGGGTCCTCTTCATTGCATATATAAGGAGGCGTCGCCCAAGTTTCGAATCGATTGATTGAGCGAATTAGAAGAAATGGACTCAACATGAACATACCCAATGCTGCTGAAAAGCAAGGAGGAATTCCTCCAACAACAACAAGAACAACAGCGCCACTTCGTTTCGTGGCAAATGGAATGGCCCTCCCTAGTTGCCCCAAAACAGATGGGGCCGCGCTGATGCTTGCAGTTGCTCAGAAGAATAATGGTAATCTTACAGCAGCAGAGGCCATGAAGCAGGTGGCGTTTCCAGTAGAGGATTGCAACAACAAGTCAATACAGAGAAGAGTACTTCGCCAGAAGAACAAGATGCTTTCTGAAGCAATTCCATCCACTGTGGAGTTGAACCAGGATACAACATCAATATCTCCTCTTACCTCGACTCCTGTTGATATCATTGCTGATTGGGTAGCAAGACAGACTGTTTTTACCCTGACTCCAGAGGATATCATTTCTGCTTTGGCAGCAAAGCAGCAGCAGAGGGATAGGGAGGATTGCACTGACAAGGCAACTACTAGTACTACCAAAACCAAAAGCCACCATGCTGATAGCGCCAACGTTGCTGCTAGTAGCGCAAGCCGCGCTGATAGCACAAGCACAAGCTGTGCGAGTAACAAAAGAGGGTCTGTTGCAGTTGCAAGGGTGCCAGTATTCATTAACAAGAAAAAACCACGCCGGAATGCAACCCAACTTAACTATATGCACGCCGCCAGAGAGGAACAGAAGGAACGGTATCTAAAGGGTGTTGCAGCAGGAATCAAGATGTATAGAGATCACCAGTCAGGTAAATGTACCATTCACAAGTCAGGCGAGGACATAGCCAACTGTGTTAGTAGGCTGCATGGCACGTCCATCACCCTTGGTACCATCCGCTACCGTGTCTGGAAGCAGAACACACGCCAGCATGATCTTGTTGAACCTAGTGCCAGTAGACCCTCAAAACTGCCCCCTACGGTTGAAATTTCCCTTGTTACAGCTATGGAGACATACTCCAATCTTATGTCAGCAGAAATGAAGGAGAAGCCCAACTGTCCCGGTCAGATCGAGCGGCTGGAGTTGTGCTTGAAAGACTCACCATCTACTCTGAAAGATAGTGTTGCACTCTACAAACGCCTAAGTGCCAAGTATGCCGTTGAGGTTGAGATCAGCACAAAAAAATTTTAGTTGGAAGAACAACGCTGTGTTTGGACTACTTCTAATAACATTAACACTTGGTTTGAAACTGTGAAAGAAATTCTTGTTGTCTACGGATTTGCAAGCTTGGCGACGGAGGAGGAGATCAGAAACGGTCATGAGGGAGAACTTGTATTTTTCCCTGGCCAGTTGAATCGCATTTTGAATGTTGACGAGACTGGTGCACTTACATTGGACGGAACCTCTACCAATGCTGGCAGTCGTCCAATCACAGAGTACGGGCCATCAAATCGAATTCTACCATGGGGATGCACTCGGGCCCAAAAAAGCAGTTGGAGATGTACCGTGGTTACAGGGAGCACGGCTGCTGGAGACCCAATCCTGTTTCACTTCCAGTTGAAGAGCAGTGCCACGGAAGAGAACAAACGAATCTCAAAGTCCTTTACAGATGAACTAGACAAGTCTGGTACCTGTAGTGGTGTTTGGAGTATTCCAGGCGCTACAGTGGAATCACCTACTCAAATGCCACATACAGTGAATTGCAATCAAGCATCTGGCATGGATAGTGTTGAGTTCCGTAAATATTTTGAGACAAGTATCATGCCACTCTTCCCAGATGCACAACCTGCTAAGGGGAAGTACGTCTGTTTCATAGTTGATTCTGGTCCTGTGTCATACCGAAATTAGCACCTAAACTCTTACCTGCAATACTGTTGAACGCATCTTTCAAAATAATAATAATAATACTAGACTACCGGTACATCAATTGTTGATGTAGCGAACCGAATGTAAGGAATGGTAGTGCCACGTGGAACATACAACGTACGAACCAAAGAACACCCTTGAGTATGCAAGATCTCACTGTATCACCAACATAGGTACTACAGCACACTACAATACGATACTCAAAACAATTGCTCACGATAACAAGCAGCAATTCCACTGTAAGTAGCAAATTACAGGCAAACCACCAACAAGCCGGTAAAGGATTCTTCCAGCAAGAACCAAGCCTTCAGCTCACTCTTTTTGCTCCTAAAACGATTAGTAGTTGAATAAGTAAAGGCCCACCACGCCCACCCGCAGAAAAGGCTTAACAGCCAAAGCTGTGCGCTGGTGTGTGGGCAAAGCAAGGAACCAGACCAGCCTGCAAAAACTAGCCACAGGCTGGCAATTCCCGGATCCCCCTCTAGCATTCTTGCTTAACCCACCAACACACCTATGAACTATAAACACTGCACATCCAGTACTACAAGTAGGCAGGCTACTGAAGCTATCACAAACGTAGTGAGTGATGGCTTTTTGGTATTCCATAAGGTATTTACCGGTACGAGTATAGGTGTGAAGTAGGGTGACCATTTTGAGACAGCTTTTTTTCTTCCCCCCTCCTTACACACATTGATTTGGGTCCTGTTAGTCTTCTTGATCTTACTCTCCACCTGGAACTTCTCAACCAAAGTAATCACCGCGCCAGAATTGGCAAGAGCCAGAGCTCTCCATAGATACCCAATTTGCAGGGGTTGCGCGTGCCGAAACCCCTTCGGACTTTATGATTCTTCTGGTCAAGAAAATCACAAAAAGTTAAAAAAAAAACGCCATTAACACAACCTCATCATACCAAGTGGTCTCAACCAACCCATTCCTTAACCATAGCATTAGAGGCGCCCGCTACTTGGGAATCCCTTCCTTACACCAAGATCAACAAGACCCACAAGTTTCGAATCGATTGGACGAGTCCTACAGGAGAAAAGAGCTTTAACAACAGCAACAACGGATCGACGAGGCAGGGCAAAAAACTGCGAAAACTCCCAAAATCCTCCCATAGCAGCAACAAGGATCCCTCTGCTTACAGCAACACAAAGCAAGCCCCACTACAGGGTAAATCGATACTTATCAAGTACAAGAAGACCCCCAAGTTGGGGCTCAATCCGACCGGTCGTTTTAAAAAAAAACAGCCACAGCCATAGTGACACCCCCAAGGACCAAAAAACAACATCGAAAATCTCCCCATAGCAGCAACAAGGATCCCCCTGCTCGCGGCAGCAACCAGCAAGCCCTACTACAGGGTAAATTGATACTTATCAAGTACAAGATGCCCCCCAAGTTGCAGATTGATCCTCCTGGTCGTTTTGAAAAAAGAAACTGCAGCAACAACACCCCCCCCCCCCAGCGCAAAAAAACTCCAACTACAGCAGCAACAACACACACAGTTGGAGCTGTGGCAAGAGGCGCCGCCCTTTCCCCTTGCAAGTTAACAAATAACGCGGCTGTTATTCTAAACCATTCCCACACTGGTACTATCACTACAGCAACTGCTATGTTAATTGCGGGATTTACAAAGGAGGAGAGCAAGAATCGCTCCCTACAGAAGAGAGTATTGCGGAAGAGGGCAAAACTCTTGGAAGAACAACAAACAATAAGGCTGCCCACCCACCACCACCGCCGCCGCCTGCTGTTGTTGTTGTTGCTGGATCAAATGGTACCAGCGTTTTGCCTGTGTCTAATCCAAGTGGACTGTTGGACCCCCCCTCCCAAAAAAAACGCCGAATATCAACAACAACAACAACAACAACAACAACAACAAAAGAGCCCATATGGCCTCCTCAAGCAACACCAATGGAAGCACATCCTTGACGACGACGACAACGACGGCAGCGCCTGCAACAGGAGCAGCGCCAGCAGGAAGCACAGCAGCAACAAGCACAGCGGCGACTACTACTACAGCAGCGTTTTTGGAAAAGGAAAACTCCCCTCCTCCATCCAAAAAAAACAAAATCGAGCCTCCGTTGGATTTGAAAAAAACAAGGAAGACTCCTCACCAAGTCCAATGTGATAAGGCAAATGAGAAAGCTATGAAGGATCAATTTCATCGTGCTTGGAAGGAAGCAGAGGGAAGGTTGGTGAAGCAGTTGAAACTACCCAATGGAGTCAAACGTGTTCCTGCTACTGTTATCTGTGATGTCGTGAACGAAACATACGGTATGTCCATTAACCCTAATACTTTGAGGAATCGCATCCGCGAAGGCCTGACAGGTCCGCCACGGTTGGGGAGGAGACCAGTGCTTCCGGAATTGGTGGAGGATGCGCTTGGCAAGGAAATTTCAACTTTTGTTTCCTTAACCGTGGCTCGCATGAAAGATAAACCGGACCGTCAGATGATCATTCACAAGTTGACATTTTGCATCACAAACGGTGTTACTCCAGCGCCCCTGACTGACCCTGTCTCCTTATTCAAACGGTTGCAACCTAAGTTTGCAGATGAGGTGGAAGTTTCTAACCAGAATTCACAGATGGAGGAGCGCCGTGCCACGTATGCAACTCGTAAAAATTTAAATGAATGGTTTAATACTTTGAAAACTTTTTTCTCGAAATGGGCTTTGCATGGTTGCCAACGGCAGAGGAGACGGCTGCAGGACATGAAGGAGAGCTCTATTTCCCCCCCCGAACAACTTTGACGGATAATCAACGTGGACGAAACGGGCCTGTCACTCGATACAACCACGAGCAACTCTGGGGGGCGACCGGTAACGCAGTACGGACCAAGTGACAAGCAGCTTCCCGTTGGCGCGAGCCATGGAAACAAAAGCAGTCACCGCAAAACACTCCTCTGTGGGAGCTGTGCCTCGGGGGATCCCATCCCCCCCATTTTCAGTTGAAAAGTATGGCTAAAGATGATAGAAACAAGCGAATCCAAGATTCGTTTTTGGAAGAGCTCGAGCACAATACGGTAATCGGAACATGGGGGTTCAAACAACCAACCGAACGGTGGAGTACTGTGAACTGTAATGCCAGTGCAGGCATGGACAGTACAGAGTTTACAAAGGTAGTGAAGGATGCATACATGCCGTTGTATCCTGACCTTGCCCCAGTGCCTGGAAAGAGGGTAGTGTTGTTAGTCGACTCAGGTCCGGAACGGGAAGACGACAAGTTGCAAATCGTTACTGCCTCCGAAGGCCTATACTTACTAACTGGAGTTCCGAATACAACACATATTTGGCAACCAACAGACCAAAACTACGGACCGTTTAAAACTATGTTTCGCGAAAACAAGAAGATACTCAACAAGTCACGGCGTGCAAGGGAGCTCACAATGCAATCAGATGATATTCCACGGCTTGTATTTGGAGGACGCGAGACAGAGTACGTCACTTTGGACACCGCGTTTCACAATGCATTTTCTGTGGAAAAATCAAAGGCTATCTGGCGCCACATCGGTATTGTCCCGTTCATATGAAAATGTCTAGGGAATTGCAATGTAGCTCACGCAGTAACAATGCTACCAAATGGTTCAGTAGACCTTACAGCGGATCCAACGACGGCAAAATTGCTTGACCTTGAACTTTCCAACAGCAACGCAGTAAAATACCTCACGGACTACGGTTTGAAAGGCGAAGCATTTGCTGCAAAGGCACCACGAAACAATGAGAAAGACAAGATTGCGTCTACAAAACCGGGTTCGAAGGAAAGAATATTGAAAACTGCAACGGGAAGGACAGCAGGACAGAAATTTTGAATCACGGGCGGATTCGTCACTAACTCATACGGCGTTTGGAAAGCAAAGGTATTGAAGGAACGCTTGAACAAAATCACCATACTGAAGACTAGAAAGGCGCGCGCCGCTGCTTTTGCAACAAAGAAGGGAGCAGCTGAGGCCTTAGTTGCAAAGTGTGGGGGTGAATTCGCTAGGCTAGGATTGCAAGCATTGAAGGTAGTGTATGAATGGAAGATTGGAAAGAAGGTTGCTGCTGGAATGAAAAAAGAACTTCTTGTTGCTGCTCTAGTTAAAGCCAAGGATGATCCGCCGGTCGGCGCGGTCGAGTGGAGTGAGGAGCGCGATGGCGCTGAATTGGAGCGGCTGGAGAAAGAAGAGATCAAAAAGAAAGAAACAGAATTGGGGAGGGCTATGGCAGAGAAATTAGAGAAGTGTGTTCAAACAATTAAGGAGGTGACTCCAGAGATGCTGGAGATAGCAGCCCTGGATGATGGAAAGATTGAATACATTGAAAGGATGCAAGCAACAAGGGGCGTGGAAGCAACGCGCAATTTGGAGCTTAGAGCAGTGTAATGGGTCGTCGTCGTCGACGGTGATGATGATGACGACGACGACACCGCGTTTCACCCTTGTTGAAAGCGATTCGCCAGTTCGACAAGGTCGAATCGCGTCCCCCCCCCCCCCCCCCCAGCAGTGTGGTGCAATTGAATTAGTTAATTAAGTATCTGTTATTTGTTTGTTATTCAGTGCTGTTAAAGTAGTTGCAAATAGATGGACTAGGAAGGAAAGAAGTGAGGAGGAGTTTCAAGTTTTTTTTCGTCTCGGAAATTTCGAACCATTTTGTTCGAAATTTCGAACCGATAGAGGTGCAGAATCAGTCATGAGACCAATTTAAATCATGAGTGTTATGTTGAACATTTTGCTTTGGTACAAATTCTACATGGGCCTACTTGGTCTCTTCGTCATTCGCACCTAAACTCGTACCGTACCGGGAATCTCGAACGAATCTAGATCCAATGAATCTCGAACGAATCTCGGTGACATGATGTGTGCACAACGTAACTTACCAGATGCCACCGGTACATCTGGACTTCTTCCATTGCTTGCGTCGACCCAAAAATCGGATTTAGCGAAAAGCGGTTCCGGAACATATGACGGGGCTTGATGGTGTTGCACGTGACGGAAGTCGCACTTCTTCGCACCATCCGACAAGTTACCACTGCCCCACACACATCGATTATGATTATTTTCCTTGGGGTTATTGTATTGTTTGAACGGTAGCTAAAGAAGGCGAACCGTAACGAACACTTTAGTACAAGTTCCTACGCATCCGTGGGAATTCCTCGATGATTCTTTCTCGAAAATTCAATCAAAACCTGAAAGCTATCGTTGTAAGCTGGAAATAATGTGCAATTACTCGTACCGTATTACGGTGCGTACTCGGAAGTATGTTATTACGAAGTACGATTTACGATAAGGAATTGCACTGTGAGATTACTACCGTACGTAATCTTATTTTCTACTGGTAATCGTACCGGTACTCGTACTTATTGTGAAGCATTATTATTATCCTCCTGAAAAAGCGACCGAAGTACGAATCGCGTGTCAACACAAGAACTGCCACATCTTTGCTACGAGTACGAGTAAAAGTACTAAACTGTGTCCATCCAACTTTCGTGACAGTCTGCCTAGGAACTTCATCCCCGTGATTGGTACAAACAAAGATTGTTTGAGGCAAGAGCACAAAAAAGATCTCATAGAAACGACACGAACGAAGCACCATGGATCACATCAGTAGTTATCAATACCCAGAGAAAACGCCAAGATCGTTGCCGAGTGGTGGCGCCGGCGAAGAACTGTCCCCACTGAACGTTGCGAACACCGATGACGCTATTTTTATTTCCACACGCGGCAGAGTCGTTTCTTCCACAACAGCGGGACGGCTCAAGTTTCCAATGATTGTGGCTCTTTCGCTCTGGCTCGTCATCATGACCGTGGAATTGTCTCCCTTTTTGCTCATGTTGCAAAACGACGAAGCAACGGGGAGCAACAGCAGCGCTTCCCAGTACGACGACGATAACGATACCGACGACAACGACGACGATACCTTAAGCGCGTTGTGGGGATCCTCCCCGTCGTTTTCGGAGATCATCTTTGGGATCCGCCCGTGTTCCGTCGAGGAATGTCTTTCCTCGCCCTGCTCGGACGCGAAAACCACCCGCTTTTCTTGTTTGAGTCTCCAGCACGACCCCAAGATGCGTGGAGGGTGTGGCCCCACACCCTGGACGCGCGAGATTTGCGCCGATCAGTGCGATGGCTCGGGGTGTGCCTACCTGCTGCAAAGAACATCGTCATCAACATCGTCGTCCGTAGAGGGACAAGATCACGATCACGATTCCAATCGCAATCGCAATCGCAGCAACGACCACCACTGCAACGTCGACTGCCCCAAGCAATGGTGCGAACGAAGGAGGCTGTGCGGAAGCGAATTGACTCCGTATCAGTGCACGGTAGGCGACTCCATCTACGGGTGCAGTGCCGACAAGTACGAATGGACCGTGCGCTCGTCCGAAACCGATTGTTCGGCGTGCTGCAATACCTCCACTTGTTCGTGAAAAACCGACGAAACGAAAACATAAACGAAAAGGAAAGGAAAGGAAAGGATACGAAACATAACATCACATAACATGACAAAATAAAAACACACGAAGCACAAGAGCCACAACACACGATGATGGTTACCATGGAAGATATTGCCAAAGAGGGGAGACGAAATTTTCCATGGGAAGTAACCAGAACGGAACGGAACAGAACAGAACGAACGAAGCAAATTTCAACCACAGAATAAAATCCACGGTCAAACACGAAGGAATTTCAAGTACTACACAGAGGAGCACCAAGGCGCAAGCAAGGATGACTTTCTCAGCAGGAAATGGGTCGCAGCGCAGACACGAGATAAATCAGTCAAACACCAGACTCCAAAGCTTCGATGTATTGTGACGCTTGGAAACATAGAGCGAGAGAGAGAGGACGAACGGTTGCACCGTATATGAATGCGATCAATAGTTTCTTCCAATGACACGCAATGAGGCTGGCTCTCCAAAATGAACACCCCGTGCGCGCAATTCGGAACAACTCCTCGTGATAACTTGGATTTGCTTCGAGCCGAACAAGAACTACCACTTGCCCCTTCCTATCCATGTACAAAAGTATACTGAACACAGTATTGAAAAAACAGCTGCTACCCGTACAATGTGAAACAAAACAAAATAATTAAAAAGATAGAGAACAAGTCTTACTTTTATTGCCATAGTATGCTTCGAATACCGGTAAGGAGAGTTTGGCGACTTGGTTTATTGAGTACAATGAACAAGTACGTACCGTACAGTACGAAAAAGATTACCGTATCATCCTCATCTTCGTTTTTCATTCTCTGTTGATATTGGTCTATAACTTTCATACCTACTATATTTGAGATAGATACGTACCGTACATACCCATGTTCCCGCCCGTGGAAAGGAGAAAGAAGAATGAATTAGTTTTTAGTTGATCCTCCGAATCACAACATCATCACTTGTTCGAAGTTGACGGAAGACCCACGATGAATTAATGTCTGGAGATCTCTCATGTCACGGCACGATCTACGGTACGAGTACTATCGGTATTTGCGTAAATCGATAAGGATCGTCCCTTCCAAAACAAAACAAAACAAAACAAGGCAAGACAAAAGAGCCTGCATTTCTGCCAATCAAGTCAGCAGCAGCAATCCATCGATCCTGCATACAGACAGACGAACGAAAATGGCCACGAACGACAAATACGACCGGCAGCTCCGGTTGTGGGGAGCCCAGGGACAGCGAGCCCTGGGCGATACCCGCGTGGTTTCGGTCGGAACCTCCGCGGCCGGAACCGAGACTCTGAAAAATCTCGTCTTGCCCGGGGTGGGAGCGTTCACGGTCATGGATTTTGTCGACGACGAAAAGGCAGATGCAGATGCAGATGCAGAGGCTCCCGATCCGGAACACAGCGGCAACGGCAGCACCAACGCCGGTCGATCGTCTCCGTCTTCCGTGACAGGGTATATTACGGACCACGATGCCTCTTGCAATTTCTTTTTGCCCAAACAAGAGGAAAACAACACGACGAAAGCCGAGGGGGCTTGCAAGCATCTCAGGGAATTGAATCCCGACGTGAGTGGATCGTACCGGAACCTGGCCTTGAACTGCAGCGAAGGCGAATGTGGACCGGACGCTACCGACTATTGGATAAAAGTGTTCGAGGAGGAATCCATGCGCACAACGGAAGAAACCATAACCACGCCGGACGCGAACCCGGACGCGAACGCGATGGATTCCGGGGAAGTGGATACAGATGCTGCCACAGCAACAGCAACAGAGGCAAACCAACAACTAACGCCCAAGAAACGCCTCTTGGTCGTTGCCGCCGACGTGGTGCCGCCAATCTTGGAGGCGCTGGCCGATGCCTGCTGGAAATCCGGACACCCACTGCTCGTTGTCACCTCCTACGGACTGATCGGCTCGGTGCGATTGCAACTCCCGAAAAACGGCGTCGTGCTGTTGCAGCCCAAACCGACCAATTCGCCCCCCGATCTGAGACTGGTCACCTCGTTTCCGGCCTTTCGAGAGTTTGTGGATTCGGTGGTCGGTGGCAGTGGCAGTGGAAGTGGCAGTGGCGATGCCAGTGGCGAGAAACTCGATCGGATGGACAACCAGCAGCACGGACACGTCCCCTACCCGGTCTTTCTGGCGAAGGCAATGGACACTTACCACAATTCAAAATCAGAATCCCAACAACAGTCCACGATTGGAAATGGCAATGGCAATGGCAATGGCAAACGCATCTTGCCAAAAACCTTTACCGAGAAACAAGACTTTGTCAACAATTACGTCAAACCCATGGCCAGAGATCTCGACACGCAACTCAACTTCCAGGAGGCCGTCTCCAACGCCTATCTGGCCTACACCGAACGGGATCTGGACTGGATGAACCCCGAATTGCACCCGTTGACCACCAACCTGTCACCAAACAGCAAGCTGGGGCAATTGAAACGTGCCCTCGAAACCTTCCTTCGAGAGCATCCCGACCAGAGACCGCCCCTCAACGGGAGCGTTCCCGACATGACGGCTTCGACCGACCTGTACGTGCGATTGCAGCAACTCTACCGCACCCAGGCCGAGGAGGACCTCCGGAGGATGACCGAAATCGTGCGGAGCCAACAACAACAACAACAACAACAACAACAAGCCAACAACAGTGGTAGTGATGACCTCGAGCCGGAACCGGTCACGGACGAGGACATTGCAAATTTCTGTGCCAACGTTTACTCGGTCGGGCATGCCAAGACCCGGAGCCTGCTCGAGGAATACCGCAATGATACACCTTCCGCCAGCGACGGCAGCGGCGTGGATGTCCAGGAACTGATGGACGACTGGAAGATGGCCCTGATAGATCATTACGAAGTCCCCGTTCACACGCCATTTCTGTGGTATCTAGGGGTTCGTGCCGCCCAGACATTCTGCCATCGAACGGGCCGATATCCGGGATGCGTCGCTGCCTGCAGCGACAGCAACGGCAATGGCAATGGCAACATCAACGAGCACCAACAACGAGTACTGGAGGAGGACGCCGCACTGCTTTCCGAAATCTTCAAGGACACCGTGACGCCGCAATACGGAATCTCCGGCAAGCTGACGAAACAGCACATCGATGCGATTTGCAAGGAATTGACGCGGTACGGAAACGCCGAAATCCACACCGTCGCTAGCGTCATCGGCGGGGTGGCCTCGCAGGAGGCCGTCAAGATCGTGACCGGACAGTACGTCCCCCTCGATAACACGTACGTTTACAACGGCATTGTTTCGGTCGGCGGGGTCTACAGGTTTTAGTTTTGGTTGTAACTTTAACGAAAGAAGCAAGAAGAAGATTCAGAGGGAAGTGAAAGTGGATGCAATGCAATGCAATGCAAATCGCTGCCGCTCTGGTAGGATATGATATGGTCCGAATCAATCAATCCGTTCGACCATGGCTCGATGAAAAGCAAGCACGCTTCCGGGAGAGAGTGGGTGGAAACCATTGTTGGCAACACTGTAATATCCTTGACTACCTGTACCTGTAGTGGAAACAAAGGTTGCGAGAAAGAAGTTTCGTTCGATACGACGCGTTCATTGTACCTACTTTACCGAAGACAACAATTGTGTGGAGTTTTTTTTAGCACGCATTGTGCTATTATGGAATACCGTATAACATTAATCTTGCAATAGAATTGCGTGATACTACGGTACATCAAAAGTTTTGGCCGATAGTGAACCGTGATGGTCATTATTATTATTTATTACTTCGTATTATTTTTGTTAATACTGTACGAAGCAGTATAGTTTGTCACAATGTTCCACCCAGTGCTACGAACGGAAGAGAGGAGCACAATATCTTCGTGCTCTGAGTGATACTGTATTATAGAATTACAATTATGTTTTGCTTGGTTCGCACCCGACAACGGCAAATCACCATGGTACTATTATTATTATTGTTATTTCTAATCACTAGCTAGAAGACCACCCGGGGTGAGTAAGATATCGTATGGTTCTACAATAAACCGAGAGCTACACCGAGAACCATGAACCAAAACAGTACCGTACATACCAAATACTTCTACGAAGTAAAAATGACCGATTGATTGGTCGACCGGAGAGACAGGATGCCATGGATGGAGGCGCAGCAACAACAACAAAGCAAAGCAAACAAACGGAACTCGGGTGTCTGTCTGCGGCACCATACGATTATGCAACGTTTTGCTATGTACCGGTACGAGTACCGTACGGTACATATGTATGTATATTCTTATTACCTTGCATAGCTACACGTTATTGGGGAGCAAAAACCAAAAATAATGACCAGAAACATCACCTACAACACGTCCGTACGGTACGTACTCAATTGCCAATGAATTCTATGAGTAATAAGTTTATGTAATTTCAATGTTTGAAATTGATTGGACGTCTATTACGAAGTAGTAGGCAATATGGTGTTTTGCTCACTCTGTTTTACTAGTGGTATGGTGTGCGGTAAAATGAGAAATTCAAAATTCGGGTTGGATGTACTGATTTGTTTAATTTTGACCACATATGAAACATGGATTTCGCGATCGTGTCCCACCCCTCCTCAATTATGGCCCCTGAGTATCGTACGGTACAAGTATGGTATCTCGTGTGATGTGCTTCTGACGGTATGAATATATCCCTACAGCATAAAAGCGAGTGAGTCGATTTATTATTGTTTCGTGTCTCTAGTCGTGAAGACGCAGAAACGGATTCTGCGTTGACGCGCACAGTACCCGTTCCTGCTGCCCCCTTCGTGGAGCTGTGTCAATGCGTGCCGAAGGACTATCGTGCTGCTGTTTACTTTATCATGCTGTTGTGTAATGCGAATTTGGATATTCGTGTTTCGTTTCGAGTTTCGTCCCATCCAATGGAGTCTATTTCGTTCGGTCCCTCCCACCACCCCTGGTGCTGCTCTCGCCCGCCCGGCCGGCCTATTTGCGATCCGAAGATGATTTCCGGCGACGCCGCTCTCGCTCTCGTTCCCTCCGGCGGTCATCGCAGTGCGACGAATCGTCACTGCTCGCATCGTCCTTTCGACGGCTGCTTCGGCTTCGGCTTTTGCTTTTCCTCCGCGAGGATGATTCCTTCCGGCTTCGGCGGGACGACGACGATTCGTGTTTGCGTCGCTTTTTTCGTTTTCGATGGCGACGATTTCGATCGGCGTCGGACTCGTCGAAACTGCTGCTGCTACTGCTACTGCTATCATCGGAACTGCTGCTGCTGCTGCTGCTGCTGCTATCGTCGGAACGGCGGCGGTGCTTGCGCGATTTCGATTTCTTTCGTTTCTTCCGGCTCCCGCGGTCCTCCTTGCGTTCGGATCGATTCGATTTCGATTTCGACTTCGATTCGCGATCCTTATCGTTCGCGTCCTCGTCTGGGTCGTTTCGTTTGTCTTCCTCTTCGTCTTCTTCCACGAATTCCTCCTCGCTGCTGCTGTCCGGATCGTCCAGAAGCTGCCTCAGTTTCGGATCCAACCCGCCGCCGTGGAGATGGCTGTTGAGGGGATCACCCGCTCCGGCTCCGCTCCTCCGGACCTTTCCCCGTTTCAACCCCAGGTAGAGCTTGGCGGTGAATCCCTCCCGATCGGCTCCGTCCGTAACGTTCTGCGTTCGCGCCAGTTCCATGACGTTCTTGACCTTTTCGGCCGTTTCGGCCGTCTGGGCGGGAGTCTTCTCCTCGTCGCCCGGCTCCTCTCCACCACCACCACCACCAATGGTCTTGGACCATATGCCGTGGGTTTTGAGGGCATCCGACGTGCACATGCGGTTGTTGTGGGGCATTCGCACCCGTCCGGCGGTGGCTGGCATCGTAAACAGGCGTGGTTGTGTTTGGCGCGAGCGCGAAGCGTGGAAGGATGCTGTGCTGTGCTGTGCTGTACTGTTCTATGCTATTGGAGGAGGAGAACGTGGGTTGTTCGTTGCAAGAGTTTCGCTTTATATTCAATACTCCGTATTCAATAGCTGGCGATGTCTGTTTTGTCTTTCGAAGCAGTGGCAGAAGGTGGTAAGATGTGTTACAAGATGCTTGCAAGTCTCCGTAATTTTATTCATAGGTTCCCGATCTGAGATTGCTTCGTGCCGGTACCGTACTCGTACGATACACATAAAATGCAACCCGGGTTGAATTTTCCTGGCTGCGTGCAACTTTGTACTGCACGTTCTGTAGACCTAGATACCCCATTTGGCACCCTCCAAAAACAGAGGTGCGGTAACGTTTTTTGTATGAGCACCGGACAGTACAGGTTGCATATTCAACCTTAAGAGGGTTGCATTTTTAGTTGCTTTTTATTGCTGTATTTTAACACGAGGTGCGCAACTTATGCAACCACACATCATTGAGTAACGGCCCATTATTTCACTTGTTTTTGGCGACACTCAATAAGACTCCACTTTGGTTTCTAACTTCATTTCTTTGTTTGCCGATTGCAATTCAACGCATCGATTCAACGCATGGATTCAACGCATCGATTTGCTCACATTTTATATCCAAATTCATCGAAAACACGTACCGTACGGTAACAGCAACAAGAAACACCAAGCAAGCAAGCTAGTATCATGCCCCGCGTACTCAGTACCAATCCAAGGGCTGTTAGAGCCAGGGAACGGCGTGCTGCAGCCCGCGCTGCTGCAGCGAACACTGCAGCATTTGAAAGAGCCTTTCCCCTTCCAGCAGGTGGTCGGAGGAGCTTGGAAGAAATCCGGAATGCTACATCCCTTCTAGATTTCCGGAATAGTGCTGGTGGTGGATCGTCGTCGTCGTCGTCCCCTACAACTCGTGCTGCTCCCCGCCCTCCTTCCGGAACAAGAACAGGAAGAATAATTCAACGTTTGGAAAGGAGCCAACGTGGCCGTTTGTCAACACTTGAAAGGGCTCGCGCTCAACTTGGCGAGCATCGACGGGCTGCCAGCAGAGAACAACAACAAGAAGAAGACCAACAAGAACCCCTTGAATCTGATGATGAAGCAACAGCAGCATCAAACGAGGACATGGATGTGGAAGTGGATGCCGGCGCCGCCGCCGACGACGATGATGATGATGATACAACAGCCACACCTCGCCGCGGCAGAGGAGGACGAGTTGCAGGACCAACACCTGTCCTACCAAATAATGTGAATGCTCCCACCCAAGTGTTACGATATCACAAGTCATTGCTGATGCTCATGGATTTCTTGCATGAATGCAAATATCCCACAGACAAGATGTTCACTACTGAGGAGCTTGCTGTCATTACACCTGAGGATATCTACAGATGGATGTGTTTCAAGGTGTATGGGAAAGAAGACCCTGGAACAAATGATAATCCAAGACTTGGTCGATCAAGTACTCTGATGTACTGGAAAAAGGCTATTTCATACTTCATGCCAAGCCATGCCGCCTGGAATGAAGCCACACGCGTAGGAAACCCCACAAAGTCCCGCTGCATTAACAACCTTATTAAAGCAGTGAAGAAGAAAGAGACTCGGCGCCTAGGAAAGGAGAGCCGAGCTGATCGGTGCTTCACAAATGAAGAGTTCCTGCAAGTACTTGATCTAGCAAAGGGACACAGCATTGTTCAGCTTCGACACCAAGCAATGTTGAAGTTCCAGCTTCACATGATTGGTAGGGGGGATGATACATCCCATATGAAGAAGGTTAACTTGGAAGCCAGCCTAAACTATACCGGTTACATTACAGCGCAGATGAGATGGTCAAAGAATGTCCAGGATGAAGGTGACTGCCCAGTGCAGCTGCTAATGGGGGCTATGGATCATCGATACTGTGTTCTGCTTGGGCTTGCAATCTATCTGGAGGCCTGGCTAAGCACTGGCGCCGGTCGGTTGAGTCAGTGGCTGTTTGCAGAAGGAAATACTGTGTTTGATTCCTCTGTAAAGGTGCAAGATGCAGAAGCAAATTCTTGCAAGACCACCTATCAGAATGCTCTCAGGAGAATCATTGAGGATCCAGAGTTCGAACCTGTTACTGATAGGAAGCTTGGGACTCACTCTGTTAAGAAGTGGGGTACTACTATGGCGCGCAGAGCAGGAGCTACTAGGGACGATGTCAACTACAGAGCTAGATGGAAGACTAGAGGCATGCAAGAAGACTATCTGGATGTACAGTTGGATTGGCCCGATATTAATGCAGCTAGTAAGTTGTGTTTTAAGGGCATCTGTCAGTACAAAGAGAAAGATGGTAGTGGTATTACAAAGGAGTGGCTGTGTAGTGCTGTCGCGCCAGCAATTAAATCCAAGTTTGGCCCTGCAGTCGCCACCACTCTTGCAAAGGCCTTGCTTTGGGCTTGCTTTGATGGAGCAGCAGTTGATTTGGTTCCTCCTGGACTGAAGGGTCAGATACTTAATCGGTACAGCCTTTTAGAAGAAAGATTGGAGGATGAAGTGAATCCTATTCAAAAGGTTCGAGTGATTGCTTCAAATAATGATGGGGTTGTGCACTTGGATGAAATCCCTACCACAGAAGATGAGATTGCTCGGGGAGCACGAGGGCACGGAGATCAATGGAAGAATGCTATCTATGCTAAGATGTGTACCACACAGAACCATGTTGCAGAGCTCAGGAACCATAACATTGCAGAGATAGCAGAGATGAAGAGACAGATGAAGCAGCTGCAACAGATTTTTAGGGGGATGGCAATAGCGCCGGCGCGTCGTCTTGGAGGAGGAGGAGGGAGAGGGCCGGCTGTAGTGGATGCAGCGCCCGGGCTTCCAGAGGGGCAGCGACCTGCAACCTTGTATGCCACTCCAAGAACCATCCAAGCCTTGTGGGATGAGTACCAAAATGGAATAGGAGGGAGGAAGCCGGCGCGCGAGTTCACTGCCGCTGAGCGAGGGCGCGTTAAGTTCAAGTATTCCAACAGGAAAGTTGTGTGGAGCTGTATGGAGAGGCTCTTGAATCGTGGCAACGATGTGAATACTGCCATCAGCAAGATCAAGCGTGTTTATGGGGACTTGTCCATCACAAAGCTAATCAAGGCAATGCGCCGTGACGAGAGGGATCATGGAGGGAATCCGGGTCTTCGATGATCGATTCGATGGATCACTTGGTTCAATTGGTGGTTTGATTTGATTGTTCTTGTTGGTTCGATTCGATCGTTCCTCTTGTTGGTTCGATTCGATCGTTCTTGTTGGTTCGATCGATCCGTTCGATCGATTCGTTTGATTGATTCGTTGGTGTTGTTGTTCGATGGTTGGTCTGATCGATTCAATCCATCCCATCGATCGATCGATCGATGGAGGAGAGGAGTAGCTTGTTGGATAGGGGATCCCCCCCTGTTGTTGCTGATAAGCTCTGTTTTTTAGTTCAAGTTTTTCCATGTTCCGGTGTGTTGTCGAGTGAGTGCTGTAATCACGGGCGGGTTCGATCGATCACCTGTCTAAGTCGATGTTAGTGTCGTGTAACATGTCAGTAATAGATAACAGTATTATTTGTACACATTTACTTCCATCTTCTTGTACCTCAGCTTGGAAAGTGAATGGTCGATTTTTGGAACTGTCGTGTTCTTGTTGCCGGTCTTGTTGAGTATTCAAGAAGGTTTGGTCGGCGGGTTTGATCGATCACCTGTCTAAGTCGTTGTTAGGGCCGTGTAACATGGAAGTGATAGATAACAGTATTATTTGTACACATTTACTTTCATCTTTTTCTGCCTTGACCCGGAAAGAGAAGGGTCGATTTTCGATCTGTCTTGTGAGCACTCTTGTTTTAGCGAGTACTTCGTAATTTGTAATTTTGCTTGCCAAATTTTGGTCGATACTTAGCGGGTTGTTTTTGATACTTAGAGTGTTACCCAAAAAGGTGCGGTGTGCTCACCAAACGTAACCAAACGTTACCTCTGTAGACTTCTACATGGTTTGTGTACTGTTGCATTTTAAGTTGCGTTTTTAATGTGTACTCTCACGATATTGTACTCATACCGGCAATCTTACGAACATTAATCTTACGCAGTTTCGATCGCTGCTTCTTTCTGGTTCGCTCTACAGTAATAGAATACGGTACGGTGAGTGTACAAGATAAAAATACCACAATAAATACCCAGTACCAAAACGATGTAGAAGTCTACAGGAAATAAACATATGTGTGCTCCGCACACCGATGTCTCTTCAAAAAAAAAAACACCAAAAAACTCACTCCTAAGACAATTTTTTTGATGGGAAGTCCGATCCTCAAAATCACGTATGTCATTAATAACGACCCTTGTGTTTCTCCTTCCATAGAACAGACCATGAAGGTTCATCGCCGTACAAATAGTACAAAATGATACCAACTCAAATACCTACACATTCCTCTACTTGGTTTTTGATCCGGAAGGGTATTTGAACCGCAATTCTACTACGAATAACACACAAAGATACAAAAAATTGATGATGACGACGACCCTTCTCGGACCCATCTGTTTCCCCTCCAATAGAAGGGAAGATGAGGGTGGACATGTACAAATACTAGTACTACTAGTACCACATTCAAACACCATCATGTTCCTGTACTGATTTGCTGACCTGGAATGACAATTGGGCGGATGGCAATTGAATGGCTATCAAACGGCAATTTGGATGGTGAGTTATGACACTCCAACTACCCTTCTGTTTCTCCTTCCATAGAACAGACCATGAAGGTTCACCACTGTACAAGTAGTACAAAATGACACCAACTCAAATACCTACACATTCCGCTACTTGGTTTTCGATCCGGAAGGGTATTTGAATGGCAATTCTACAGTGAATAACACAAGAAGATACAAAAAATCAATGATGACGATGACCCTTCTCCGACCCGTCTATTTCCCCTCCAATAGAAGGGATGATGGGGGTGCACATGTAGTAGAAATACTACCACATTTGAACGCCAGCATGTTACTCTACTGATTTGTCGACCGGGAATGGCAATCGAATGGCTATTCATAGGGCAAATCGCAAAGAAACAAACACCATTATTTGACGACCAACCATTCTGTCTCTCCTTTGATAGAATAGACCACAAAGGTTCACCACCGTAGTACAAGTAGTACAAAATTACACCAGTTCAAATACCTACACGTTACTCTACTTCGATTTGGAGCGGGAAGGGTATTTGAATGGCAAATAAGATGAATCTGAATGATGAAGATACCAAAAAATGAGCCAGGGACAACCACACACCCTACTCCAACCCATCTCTTTCCCCTTGGATAGAGGAGAGAATGGAGGGAGATATGTACAAAACCTACCAGGTTCAAATGCCTGCATGTTAGTACTCAACTATTTTTTTGACTGGGAATGGCAATCCAACGGCGATCGGACATGAGCGAGCGTTACGATCAAAATGAATGAACGTTGCCACCAAGGGATATGTAGACTGAATAATCATTGAAATACAGTACTACCAAAATATTATACAGCACACTACTACTAGTAGCTTGCTTATAGGGGACTGGTTTAGCAGCAATAATAGGGGGGGGGTGGCGCTTATTAGCCGTCTTATCAGTTCTTGTCTTATCGGTCGTCACCGTCACCATTTCCAAAAAGTGAGCGAAAAAAAAACAAGCACCTCCTGTGGGGATATTTCTTAGAAAGAAAAGACTGAAGAACAACGGTCATGTAAAGTACTTGTGGTATTTGTGGTATTTCCTTAAGAGTTACACTGAGTCTTATACCACTAAAAATGCAACAATACTGTGTATGGAAATTCACCCCCCCGTACCTCTGTTTTTTTAGGGGTACAACATGATTTCTACAGAGAAAAACAGTAGGAATAGTCATTAGAGGTATGTATCATTAAGCGTACCAATTCCTACTTTCGTGCCACAGTAGTACTACGGTGCCAGGCTAAATACCACAATAGTGGTATTTCCGATGTACCGGTACATATGGTACTACGAGTACGGTACGTTTCATTTCAGGTCCGTTTGCTGATGATTACGAGTAATCCCGGTTTAGGCACATGACTTACTCGCGCGAGGTCTGGAATCCACAAGTACGACCGATTTTCCATGTAATCTGCATTAATCAGGGTGAGCGGTGTTGTAATTATTTTCGCAATCCTATGGCTTCGGCGGACGAGCACGTGTACTCACTCCTACTAAGTACCACGAAAAACGAGGGTTTAAAACTCGCTCAACGGGTTGAAGGAGGGAGTGGTACTCCGGTACCAGATGGTGGTACTCTGGTAGCAGAATGTGGTACTCTGGTACCAGACTTTATTCTGGTAGTATTTTCTACATGATTTCCAGTAGAACAGACTGTGCAATTTCCAGTCGTATTTTGAGCACTATTCTCCTCCTACTATTTTCGATACTCCCAGAACAGACTACTAATACACAGCAGACTAGGGACCAAAGTATATGCCAAAAAAAGAGCTAGAATTAGTCTGTAGACCTCTTTCTTGCTAGAGAGCAAGTCATGATGAATATTGAGGCTGTTGGGCCCAACATGAGAGCTTGTACTAGTACCTCGTGCACTTCTAGTTTGGATGCTGGAGCGAGAAATAAGGTTGTCTCATAGTAAATGAAGCAGTGCTTTTTGTTTGGATGCCGTGGATACACCAGTCCCCTAGTAGATCAGAGCAGCGTAGGAGTCGTGCTTGTAGTTTGGATGCCAGGGCAAGAGTAGCAGCAACAGCACGTAGTTTGGACGCCGTGAATACACCATTCCCCTAGATTGGAGCAGTACGGTGCTTGTAGTTCAAATTCCATGGATATACCAGCAGTCCCCTAGAACAGAGCAAGCAGTGCTTGTAGGTCAAACGCCGGGGTGAAAGTAGTAGCGACAGTGTCCGCCATCGTCGTTGTCGTCATCATTGATCCTGATATTGGTTGGCTGTTGTTCTTGTTCTTGCGTAGAAGGAGCTGGAACAGCCTTGCTCTTTCAGGGTAGAATAGTTTGAACCGTGGTTGCTTGAAGGGGCTATTCCCATGGTCAAAAGCAAAAAAGAAGCAACAGAAGCAGTGCCGTGAGATAGGAATAAACAAAACGACGGCCAAAGTGACGACGACGACAACGTAAAATCAAACCGGAATTGCCAACACAGCTCCCCCCACCACCCGCAGCCGGCAAGCTCACTGCGCGCTAATCACTGCTCGCTGCTGGTATTCCCATGGTCAAGAAAGAAGCAAAAGAATCGTCATTGTGAGCAACAAAGCAAAGAAAAATGACAGCCAAAACTGTAACAACAATGACGGTCGCTCCGAATCAAATCAAATCAAATCGAAACAGCCTGAACATCTCCCCCCAGGCAAACAAAGGACCCGCAATGACTTACAGTGTGATAGGATGGGTTTCTTGTTGTTGTAATAGGAAAGAAAGCAGTGAAAATGGTCTATTCCCATGGCCGGGGAGCAATTTGCTTTTCAAAGTGGTTGATTTCAAAATTATGAATTACCGTACAACTGGGGAAAAACAGCAAGAATCCAGCTTGTAGTAGGGATTCTACTAGATTCTACACAGGTGGTGTCAAGGAATCAACCAAATCCTGCTGCTGCTGCTGCTGCTGCGAATCCCATGCATTTGCTCCCTCTTTACGCTTGAGTATACCTAAAAACAGGTGCAATGTGTTGAAAAAATTATTACTCAACAAAGTGAGTGGTACTCCGGTACCACCAAAATGGTACCACTGATCCGTACCGTACATCTTGTACTTGTTCCTACAAGTACTCCTCGGTACCACCGATCGGTACCAGTTTACCCTTGTCCCCCCCCTGTAGCAGCATCAAAACGCTACTACTCCCCCTGTAGCAGCACCAGAACCCTACACTGTACCGTAGCAAGGACCTCCTCCTCCATTGTGCTCGTCCTTCCGAAGCCATATAGATTACCATGTCAACACCCCTTTCCTCCTTTAGCTCCTCCTCGTGGTGGTATCAGTGGGGAGGAGGGGTGTTACTTGGTACCACTCTACTAGCTGCTTGTTGTTTACGAGGCCCCCGGTACCAAGTAGCACCCCTCCTCCCCACTGATACTACTACTCGGAGTCGATTTGGTTGGCACGTGTCATTCCCTCTCTAAAGAAAAACTCCCTTAAGAAAAATCCTCAGTGCGCGCACCTCGGATTTCTCTTAAGGGAGTTTTTCTTTAGAGAGGGGATGACACGTGCCAACCAAAATGGAGGACGGGGTGCTACCTATACTAGTACTTGTAGTACCGGTACTAATCTAATACCGGCATGTTCAGGCTTAATATTTTTACGGGGCCCGGTGAGTATTGATACGTACCGGTACGGTGAATATGTAATACTTCGTATAATCTACGAGTTGCTCGGCCGCGCGGTGTAATAAACTAGCAATCCAAATTGGATTACAACAAGTAATCATGTAATCCATTTTATCCCAGTAGAACTCAGTACTGGAAAACAATTATGGGCAAGAGCGTGAGTGCAACGAGCTCAAGTGCCCATAATTGTTTTCCAGTACTGAGTTCTACTGGGATAAAATGGATTACATGATTACTTGTTGTAATTCAATTTGGATTACTAGTTTATTACACCTGTGTTCCACCGAGGCCGAAGTGGAGTGAAACGACACTGAGACCGAGGTGGAACACAGTTAGTAACACTCCTGAGGCTGACACTGAGAGCTTGCTTGAAGTGGAGACCGAAGGAGTGTTACTAATTCAGCCATCGGCAGAGCACACTCTTAGATTATTTATGTAATCCACAAGTACGACCAATTTTCCATGTAATTTGGCCAACTGGATTGCTGAATTATTACACCAAAACGAGAGGAGCGACAGCAGCAACCAAACTACAAGCACTGCCAGCTACGATCTACGGAATGGTGTGTTCTTGTTCCGGTGTTGTAACAACCGGCCTGGAAGATTTTCTAACAGGCTTGGAAGTGTTGCTTCTTGTTGAGGCTGCTGCTTCTTTTGTCAAATTTCTAGTGGGACCAAATTTGTTTGCTAATCGTTGTATCTGTGAATCGTTGAATTGTCTCTTGGTGTCCGGCCTACAAGCACTGCCAGCTCCGATCTCGTAGGGGAATGGTGTTTTCTTTGTTGCTCCTTCGTTCGAACAACAACAACAACAATGACAGCTACAAACTCAGAGCTGTTTGACATTATCGATAACGCCTTGTCATTGCGGACATTTTGGTACCAGTTTGGTTCCCTAGCTCCCAATATTCAGGGAGATATCATTTTTTTACTGTCACCATTCTTGGTTTCATTGACGATGACGACGACAATGACAACGATGATTGAAATTATTTTAGCTGCTCCCCTAAGCTACGAACGCAAATCCGTTCAACACAATCGATACCGCCTCGTCATTGCGGACATTTTGGTACCAGTTTGGCTCCCTAGCTCTCGATATTCAGGGAGATATCAATTTTTTACTCTCACTATTCTTGTTAGTCTCGTTGTTGATTTGTTTGGTGTGCGTCTTGCTTCTTTCTTCTTTTTGTTTTCATTTTCGGTTTTCGGTTTCGGTTTTGGCTATCACTCACTATGTTTGTAATAGCCTCAGTAGCCTACCTACTTGTAGTACTGGATGTGCAGTGTTTATAGTTCATAGGTGTGTTGGTGGGTGAAGCAATGCTAGAGGGGGATCCGGGAAGTGCCAGCCTGTGGCTAGTTTTTGCAGGCTGGTCCAGTCCCGAGTTGCTTTGCCCACACACCGGCGCACAGCTTTGGCTGTTAAGCCTTTTCTGCAGGCGGGCATTGTGGGCCTTTTACTTATTCTACTACTAATCGTTTTAGGAGCAAAAAGAGTGAGCTGTAGGCTTGGTTCTTGCTGGAGGGAACCTTTACCGGCTTGTTGCTGCTTACAGTGGAATTGCTGCTTGTAGTGAGCGGTTTCGAGTATCGTCGCGTACCGTACCTATGTTGGTGATACAGTGAGATCTTGCATACTCAAGGGTGTTCTTTGGTTTGTACGCCGTACGTTCCACGTGGCACTACCATTCCTTACATTCGGTTTGCTACATCAACTATCACTCACTATGTTTGTGATAGCCTCAGTAGCCTACCTACTTGTAGTACTGGATGTGCAGTGTTTATAGTTCATAGGTGTGTTGGTGGGTTAAGGAATGCTAGAGGGGGGGGATCCGGGAAGTGCCAGCCTGTGGCTAGTTTTTGCAGGCTGGTCCGGTCCCAAGTTGCTTTGCCCACACACCGGCGCACAGCTTTGGCTGTTAAGCCTTTTCTGCCATTGGGCCATAGGCCACAGGGTGGGAGCTGGCTGGAGATGAACCTGGAGGGGGCATGGAGGACAGCGAGGGTGGGAGAATCATCATGGAGGATTCAGAGAGGAAGATGCCCCAGACGGGGATTAGAGAGAGCTACCAGGGGGAGTGGGGGCCGAAGCCGGCACCCACTCGTCAGGTAGGAAGGAGTATGTTCCATTATTGAACATTACAGAGGCAAGATTCTTGAAGATGGGGAGGGACTGCTGATGCAAGTATCTCATCATGCAGTCACTGTGCCATCTTGCGAGGAGCTTAATGACATTAGAATCACATTTGCCCTGGAGCATGGCCATAGCCCCTCCCGCTCAAAGGGAGCGGGCAGATATTGCTGCAGGGGAGATGCCAGTTGTGTGGTAGAGGGTTTGCACATAGACTCTCATGGAGGAAGTGACAGTTGCTGCGCGAGCCAGGGTAAGTACACCATTGTCAAAGTAACTGGCAAGCTTGAGGGACGGGCTGAAGGGAGAGCTGCTGTGAGGGCAGCAGCGCCTGAGGTGAAGGACTTGGCGCGTGCACGCTGCCACAGGGCAGCAGAGGGAGTCACCACTCCTGGCATGGGCTACTACTTCACCCTTGTCCCCATTCTTCTGTGTGGTGAAGGTGAGGGTAACCGAGGTAGCAGCAAGGAGCTCATGTGCAGGGCCATCATGGTGGACAATTTTGGAGCCCAGATAGAAGGAGACCTCCTTGAGGTGGAAGGCTTGATCATCCCTGGTAGTACCAGTGTACTCACCGGGTTGGAGGCAGAAGAAGAAGGCTATGCAGATCATGTTGGCAATAGCTTGTCTGGAAGGGGAAGGGTAGTCATGGTATGCAAATCGAAGAGCATGCATGACCAGGGTGATTGGGACTGGTTTGACCCGGCAAGGGGCTGGGTCGAGTTTGGCATAGGCCTTGAGCTGGGCAGTTAGCCTGAAGTCAAGACTGCCGGTTGGGTTGGTTCGTGGGTCTTTGGCCCCCAAGCGGGCCGGCGTCTGGCCCACAGACCTGAGGGTGTCCGATACTGTACGAGATCTGATGGGCTTGCAGCTACAGGAGAGCCGGCCATCATGGAGGCGCTGGGCAAATACTTGGAGGATGGAGATTGGATCTGTAACAGATTGGAGGGTTGGTTCAAAGCCTTGAGACAAACAGAATTGAACCCATTGATTCCAATGGGCATCTTTTCTGCGGGCATAGAGCTCAGTGACTGAAGCGCGCATGGTCTCCTGGATAGAGCCAAGGTCAGAGAAGAATGCATGGGAGGCCTCAGGGGAGATAAGATCCAGGGCAAGTCCTGGGGGTAGGAGGTGTTGAAATGAAGGAGCAAGGCAGCGTCAGAGAGGGGGGATCGAGAGAGGAGGTCAGCCAGGTGATTCACTGGGCCAGGGATGTAATCCCTGAGAGGGACATATTGGTGGAGGCGCTGGTGCAGGGCTTGAATCTGAAGGAGGTAAACTGCAGGCCCAGTAGTAGTGGTGGCGCCTTTGCAATGCCAGTAGACCGCCGCGGTGTTGTCATAGCAATTGTGGGTGGTTCTGTATGGAACACAGGCAGTGAGGGCAAGGATGTCATTGTGGGAAATGGAACCAGCGAGCTCCAGGTCACTGTTGTTGATGGTGCCATTGGGGTTGTCAAAGGTGACTAATTGGGAAGAGACCCACTTGGGGAAGGCATGTCGCCACAGGATGGGTTGGATCTGTCCATCAGGGAGGGGCACAAAATGAATGCCCCCCATCCCCAGACCCAGAGGCATCACAGGCGCCCATGGTGGCAGGGAAGGGATCTGGCACCAGTTCGCAATGGAAGTAGGCCTGTTGGAGAGATCATTGGCTAGCCATTGGAAGTCCCGAAGGAAGCTGTGAACTCGCTTGGTGAGCCGTATGCGCTGCCGGCAGGGATCCTGGTGCTGAAAGGCTTCCTGGATAATGGAGAAGAGGCCAATGGAGCCCGGAGTGGCAAGGGCCATCAATCGGAGTTCCCCCAGAACTTGGTGCCATTGTTGGATGGGGACATGGCGCTGGGTGGGGGCAATGGAATGCAGAATCTCCTGTAGCCGGGCCACTCGATGGGGAGGAAGGCTGATGGTTTTGTTGATGGAATCAATGAGCCAGCCAAGGATAACTTTCTTGGTGGTCCACGTGGCATCTCCTTGGATCATTTTCTTGAGGGAAGCCGGTTCCTGTCTGAAGGGGGTGTCTGTGGCATCCAGGGACCGGAAGACTTTGTCCAGGGATTGGAAGAGCACTTGCTTGATGGCGCGCCGGGTCCATTGGTTGCCTTGAGCAAGGCCACAGAAGTCATCCACATAGACATCCCAGTATCAAACCGGCTTCTTGCTGGGGGTGGTGCTTTGGGTGGCCGCCGGAGGGGGTTCTGGTGGGATTGTGGTGGTGAGGGCGGTGGGAGCTGGGGGTGCGTCTGGTGTGGCTTCAGAGGGGATATCCAGTCGATGTGGTGTGCGTCTGGCCGCTGCCAGCCCTGTGGAGAGAGTGGCATTGGCCAGGTCGGCAATGGTTTCAGTAAAGGCACAGAAGTTGGGAGGACTAGATTTCCACCCCATAGGGTTGGTGAGGGGGATGCCAATGAGGGAAGGTTCTCCCTTCCTGGCAGGGAACAGCACGCCCAGTTTCATGGTGTCCTCTGGTTTCAACTGGACCCGGTAGAACCCATCTGCAAGGTCAATCTTGGACATATACACTGGACCAAACCTGTTGTTGGCGTGGTGCAGCTTGCTGAGGAGGCGGGGAAGTGTTCGGCCAAATTGCATGGCTTCAGCCGGGGTGAGAGGGATGGTGTCTTGGTTGACCGCAGAATATGTGTAGTCAGAGATCATGCGGGGTCGGCGCCCCCGCTGTGGGACGAGCCCCAGCGGACTCAGCCGGAGGTGTGGAAGGTCTTGGATGAGGCTTGCGGGGAGGACAGTCCATTGCTGCTTGTCCATCATGTCGGCATATTCTTCTCGCAGGAAGCCGATGCCCAGGCGGGAGGATTGGTGAGGCCCCCTGGAGAGGGCCGTTGCAATCCTGTCAGGGTTCCAAGGGGGGCCGGTCATGGCGGCAGGGGTGCCCTCTTGCCCAAAGTGGTGTAAGAGGTGACTGGCTGGATGGGGGATGTTACTCACATCTGGGTGGATGTCACCGTGTCTGCGGATGGTTCGGATGAAATCCCCCCAGCTCGCGCTGTTGTTGTAGACGTTGATAGCCCGGTTGATGTGCAAGTCGAGCCGGTTGATGGGGTAGCAGGGAAATGGGCCGGGAGGAGGGCCCAGCACGGCGCTGGGTGGAGAGGCCAGCAAGTCGCTGGGTGGAGGAAGACCCAGCGCGTTGCCGGGTGGTGGAGAGCCCAGCTTGGTGCTGGGTGGAGAGCCCAGCTTGGGGCCGGGTGGGGAGGCCAGCGAGTCACTGGATGTTGGAGGAGGTCCCAGCACGTCGTTGGGTGATGGAGGCCCAAACTCCGTGCTGGGGAAGGGAGAGCCCAAATCAGGGCTGGGTGGAGAGGCCAGCGGGTCGCTGGGTGGGAGAGGAGGACCGACGGCGCTGGGTGGAGAGGCCAGCAAGTCGCTGGGTGGAGGAGGAACCGGCGCGTCGCCGGGTGGTAGGGGGGGGGGGGCCTACGGCGTCAGGGGTTGGAGATGCCAGCGCGCTGCAGGGTGGAGGAGCCGTTGTGTGTGTGTGTGGGGGGGGGGGGGGGGGGGGGGGTCAGACAGTGGTCGAGGAACAACGCGAGGGTGGGGCTTACCTAAGTCATGTGGGAGGGGGCAGGGGGGGGGAGTGTTCGGCCATAGAGCGGCGAGGAAGGCGGCCGGAGGCTCTGTAGCCGTGGTGGAGGTATGTGGAGGGCCCTGCCCAAGTGGCTGATGGTGGCGGTGGCGTTCGGGTGGAACCGCAGGGGGTTGCCCGGGTGGGGTTTGGTGTGCCGAGAGGAAGGCGCCGAGGGTGGAGTGGGGAATGGTGGGTAGGGTGGAGTGGGGGATGGTGGGTATTGGTTGGGGGCTTGCTGAGGGCCCCCGTGGCAAACAGAGTGAGAGGGGGCGAGGCGCCTTGTTCGGTGGTGGCGCTTGCCGGGGAATCAGGCTGCATACGCCTCTTGGCACCACTCCCAGAGCCGGTCTTGCTCCCCGGATGTGATGGGTGAGTGGTCTGAGAGGTGTCTGCAACTAGTGAAACAGTTGCCCCGGATGTGCCAGGAATGGCAGCGTTCCTGGCCATCCGGTCGTTTGATGGAGGGTTTGCCTTTGGCTTTCATGGCTGAGATGACAGACCGCATGGTTTTGTTCTTGATTCTGGTGCTGATGGGATTGGAAGGATCAGAGAATCGGGAGTCTCTGATGGGGTTGTAAAGCTGATCATCTCGGGGACGGTTGCCTCCCCCTCCCCCTGTGGATTGAGCTGGAGTGGCGCCGGCCGCAGGGGCGACTTGGGTAGGCTGCTGGAGGGCTCGTAAGTCATCAACGTTGGACACATTTGGGAGCCAGTTGAGGTTCTGGGTCATTTTGAGCCTGTGGATGTCTTCCCCAAAGTCTGGGGAAGGGAGGGGGACGTCTGATTCCCATTGCTCTTCTAGCCACCCCCGGACCCGGACTTGGAAGTAGTACACCACTATTGCCGGTGTGATTCTTTCTCCCACCTCGTCTGCAATGGCCCTCCGCAGGGGCATTTGTTGCCACTCTAGCCTGGAGAGACCGCGTTGGTAACACTTCACTATTTCATGTGTGGCGCCTAAAAGGGTGGCTAGGACAGCCAGGTAGCTTTTCAGCTGGGTGGTGGCCTCTGTCCTAATCGAGGGGAATGTAGGCTTTGGTCTTTTGCAATTCCAGGGAGTCCTTGAGAGAGAGGGAATTGCCTTGTGTGGATATCATGGATGTCGTATGCGGCAACATTAGCGGCTTCCTCGTGTTCCCTTTTCAGGGTGGCTGCTGATCCTCCTGGAGGAGTGAAGGCTAGGGGGAGAATTCCATCTGCTACATCAAAGGGGTCAGTCCCATAGAAGTAACAATCTTGGAACCTCTTGAGTACAGCTGTTGTGACGAGGGGCGCCTGAAGGCCAAGGTTGTAGGCATTGGTGGCTACTTGGCTCTGTAGGATCATGTGGGTCTTCTCGTGTTTGCCTCTTCTTGGCCCAGGCTGTGTAGACTGGGGGCAGATCTGCTTCAGTTGTTTTCCCACAGAGGAGGAGGAGTCTTTCAGTGTAAAGGGTGCCCCACACTTCCCTGACCGAGTGCAGCTTGGAGGATTCTTGGCGTCTGTGGTCCAGGGACTCGGCTCAGTCTTAGTTGCTGGTCTGTGAGTGCTGAGAAGGCTGCTGTGAGTGTAGGGTCTGCAGGCGCTGAGCCTGCTAGGCCTGGGAGGTCTCGGAGGAGAACATTCTTTTTCCATGTAGGCCCAGAGGTTGGCCTCAGCTCGGAAGGATGGCCCGGGTTCTAGGAGCCGGATGGCCCCCAGAAGGGTGGTGGGTTGTGTTCCCACTGCCCGAAGGGTGTCCAATAGTGGTTTGCAGATACCCTCCAGCCCTTGCTGGTAGATGTGCGGTTGGAGGACTTTGAAGGCCCGTTTTGGTGTGAGGCCTCTGCATAACATCAGTGGGACGAATTCAAAGGGTAGGAAACACACCTTGTGAGCCTGGAGAATTTTGGTGTGTGCGGTCCCTTCAGGGATGGCAGGGATATAATCTCTATCCGGGTGTTGGGATATGGCGGCCTCATTATGAGCCATAAGATACACCCAGCTTGCTGAAGCCCTTGACAGCAGGGCTGCGTCCACCTGCACCAGCTCACCCTCTTGTCCTTCTACATCATCGATGTAGCCAAAGGCTCAGCCTCGGTTGGCTGAGGGCTGGGTGATGGTGCCTGGATAGCGTCGGAGGCCATGGATGACCCGGAGCCGGTCCACCCCCACTGCATCTTCTTGGAAGATGCCCAAGCCGCCAATAGCTTGTGGATTGAAGATATCCAGGAGGAGGGGGAGAAGCCTATCCCTGTCAGCCTCTGTGAAGAGAGTGTAGATGGCCTGGTAGACGTCATGCCAAGCCGGGGCTTCCCCAAAGGACCCCGCACCTTGGAAGTACTCCCTGTAGTTCATCAAGTGGAAGTGTTGGGCCTACGTTAGGGGGCGTCGGGAGTGGCACGATGGAGGTCAGCCAGTAAATTGTTGTGCCCGCACGCTGGTATCGCGGTGGAAATGTTGGTGCCGAACGGGGTTGTTCCGGGAAGAGCCGGGGCCGGTCCCGGGAAGCGGGGTAGCATACTAGTAGGCTCGGTGATGCGGTGTTTGGTGATACTCTCCTTGTAGGCGCGTTGGGCCCTGTTGATGTATCTGGTGGCGCGTTGGGCCCCCCTCTGTAATAGCTGGGGAGTATGATCTTAGTCATTCGGGTGGAGACGCGTCGGTCAATCGGTGACGTGGTAAGGTGATTTGGTGATATTATCGTCGTAGGCGCATTGGGCCTTCTGTAATCCTCGCGTTGGGAGGATCGGGTGGCTTGTACGGGTACAATAGGGAAGACTATTGGACCTGGACGTGTAAGCCTTTTACTTATTCTACTACTAATTGTTTTAGGAGCAAAAAAGAGTGAGCTGTAGGCTTGGTTCTTGCTGGAGGGAACCTTTACCGACTTGTTGCTGCTTACAGTGGAATTGCTGCTTGTAGTGAGCGGTTTCGAGTATCGTCGCGTACCGTACCTATGTTGGTGATACAGTGAGATCTTGCATACTCAAGGGTGTTCTTTGGTTCGTACGCCGTACGTTCCACGTGGCACTACCATTCCTTACATTCGGTTCGCTACATCAATTTTGGTTTCGTTTGATTACTTTTGTTTTTAGGGCGCCCTAATCCGGTACACTGTGAAGGTGCAAACTGTCATTTCTACTGTCTTAGTACCAAGCTCGCTGGATTACATAATCGGATTACTTTTTCTAGCAAGCTCTTAAGTAGGATTACAGATTGGATTATTTTTTTAGCGAGCCCTTAAGTAGATATGAAGCGTTGATTTCTACTGTCTTAGTACCGATGTCACACAAACGAGATTCAGGGTTATTTCAGAATCACGCGCATATTTGGGTCAAACTCCACTGGTCCCCCTTTGTAATTTCACCCTATTTATTGAAATTAATGTCGAACTCATAATATTTTTATGCACATTTCATTTTCCTACCCCACTGGCATCTGTTTCCGAAGTAGTGGCATGTTACTGAATTTTATGCCTGAAACAAACAGTGCATGGTCGCAATTTTTCAATCTCAATGGTTTCCTCATTTCTATTGTTATTACTGGCTATCGTACTAACGATGGTCCGCACTCCCAAATATCAGGTATATTGTGTACGTTGCTACCGGGACTCTCCTCTGATCACTACTGGTTACGGAAAGCAGAAGGTTACCAAGAAGAAGAAACCCCCCTTGTTTACAGCGCGATGAAGAAAGAAAACGGGAGTAATTGTTTCTCCCGGTCTTCTTGACCATATTTCACGTAATCCGGGTACATGTTATTCTTATTACTACCGGTGTTTGGGAGTAGATGATTTTGCATCTCCCTTATTCATTAGAAAAAAGAGGAAGAAGCTTGAGGATGTTAGTCAACAATTAGGTCTAACGAACACCTGTAACGGTCCACAGAGTAGTGACGGCGCATTACCAGAGGTTCTCAACAATCAAGTTATGTATGACCCTTCTGTCGAACCGATTGGGCGTGCCTTGATTGGTCAGGAATTATCAAACATAGACGATGACAATGATTCTGTCTCCAATGACAATTTGTTCTTTCCTAACAATGACAATGAGGAAGAAGGAAGTGAGAGCATAGAGGCCCCCCACTCTTCGATTGTCAATGATGAAGAAGGCATCAACATTGATGTTGACGATTCCCATCGTGCTTCAAACACGCTAGTAATTACGACACCCAATGTAGGGAAGGAACATATCTGACGAATTGAAGGTCAAGATCAAGTTAATGAAAATCATGCGGAATCATAGCATACCATTAGTTGCCGAGAAGGAATTGTATGAATGGGCTATTGAATCAGAGCGGCTTAATTTATTTTCATGGACTAAAGGCAATCTCATAAAGACCAGGGCCAGTGTCATGAAGGAGATTTCCGCAACTGTGCCTGAAATAAAAGGTGATGGGTTTGAACCTCATCTTATTGACTGGTGTTCTAAGAAATCACAGAGTGCTGACATTTCCGGTCGCAAACAAATCTACTGTCCGGTCGTTCCAAAAAGCACTTCATTCCCTATTAACGAATGTGACTTTGGTCAATGAAGATAATCTGTCATTCCCCCATGCTGAAGACCCCACCTTACCAGTTCCTTTATCCAGAACTTCAAGGCAATATTGATATTGACGAACTCCATCACGGCGAATGGTGGATCAACACTTGGGAGAAGAGATGCAAATCCAAATCAAATGAAATTCTGGTGCCTATTATTCTCTACATGGATGGAATTGCAATTGACAATAGTGGTCAAACCACTCTTACCCCACTGAACATGACTCTTGGCATATTCAACACCCTAACTCGAAACTCCTGGCCGGATGCCTGGGAGGCTATATATTATCACCCAACATGTCCAGGTGATAAAGGTGCCGAATCAATTGACAATGTGAACAATCTTCACTCTGGCCTTCGTTTGGCTCTTTCATCTTTGAAAGATGCCTGCAACCAAACAGATGGTATTGAATGGTCTAATTTGCCATGGAACAAGAAGAAATGGTCTGTTTGAATGAAATTTGCGGTGGCTTATTTCATAGGTGATACTCCCCAGCACGACCAACTTTGTGGACATTATCAAACGTCTAATTCAAAGATGATCTGTAGGCATTGCAATTGTCCCAGAGCACTTGGTATTAACGCTCGTGTGAATGTTTTGAAGGTTCCTGTTTCAGTTAAAACTGGTAACATGCAAGTGTCTAAGCACCAAAATGGGGAAGAGTACCAATCCATTCGTCTCTGGAATATATCTGATTTTACTGCTCCAACGATTGACAAAGGAGTGAATGTTGAACAGGTATTTCAAAAACATTTCTCACCATGGGGTACATAACAGCAACGCTTTTTATCACCTTGATTTTGGGGAAAACCCACATAATATTCATCTAGTGTCTCCCGGAGAGAGACTCCATATGCACCAACTTGGTTGCGCAAAGCGTGCAGCGGAGACGTTCCGTGAGGACTTTTTAGGCAATAACCAGCGGCTTCTTGGTGAGATGGAAAGGTTAGCCAGTTACTACGGTGGTGCTGTTCATATTAAATTCCTTTCGTGACCAGAAGTACTAAAGCTACCAGAGGGTAGATTTCCTATTCGTACGAATCAATGAGTCCCGTATCAATCTAAGTAATCGATTCCCACGGCATATCGATTCCCACGGCGCATCGATTCCCATCGCGCATCGACAGTGAGCAATCTATGTTTTGCAATATTGCCATTGTTCTTCGGTGAGCAAACTCTGATTTCATAAAATATCACACGAGCTACGGGAGCAATTCCTGACCTTAATGATAAACATATCATGAAGTCTTCCTAACGGAACAAGAGAAGAAAACCGTTGGCGTGTGATTCTCACACAATACATATACATGCATACAGATATATATGGTCAACGACTAATACATGTACGGAAATAATCAGCGAGTAATCTCAGCACTACGCAACAGCAGTTGCAACGTATTCATCTCAATAAAAGAGATATCTTGCATTTCAGCAAGATTTCACTTTATCTCATACTTTTAACATTCAACTGATTTAAATCCCAAAATTCACACTAGTTGCTATCAACTACTTGTAATCTACGTACTAAGGTCTGTCTTGCTGCAATCTGAATAAGTCACAGCAAGAAGAGATCTGGCATCTCCCTAGCTTCGCCTGTAGTCCGATTGTCCGTTGCGAAAGTATCCAAACACATTTATCACGCGTAGAGTACAATCGTTCGTCTACTAACACACTAACGCAGCGTTGCTGTTCCTCAGAAGCCTTTGAATCAGTCTCTCAGCGAATCGGATTCAGAAGGAAAATAATAGATTAACAGTCGCAAGCTCTAAGAAGGCTTGCACACAAAGAGGGACAAGAACGGACCTGAATTCGATCTCTACGCTGGCATATGCGTACACGAAGTAGTTCTCATTCCCAGTCACCGCGCAATTCTCTCGGAGGATCAGAACCGTCACTGATGCCGAACATACCGACGATGGCCGGCGGCGAAGAAAAGAATGACGCAGAAGTCGCTGCGATCAATCACTTCCCCAGTTTCGATGCTGCTATGAAGAAGATACTCGTATCCCTACTCAGCATAACAAGTGAAGACGGTAGTAAACTGTGTTTAGCCCTCAAGGAAGGCAGATTGTGCAAGTGGAATGCATTCCTCGGCGCGCTCATCGAACCGGATTTTGCACGCGAGCTTACCTATACTGATGGAGGGCTACCAATGAATATCCCTCGATCCGTTCAAAGGAACATAGAAGCACTTGTGGATTACGCTATCGATCTACAAGAAGGCGATGGCGCTCTAGCAGAAGACTTGAGAACCTGGAAGGATGTGAAATCATATACATATAAGGAATTCGAGACTTTCCGCGAAGAGCGTGCCCAACGCATGCGTAATGAATCTGCTCTGAACCCCCCACCTCCTCCGGCGGGGAGTAACAAAAAGTCCCCTCAGCAGGTAAAGTACGAATCTTAGTGTCGAAAAGCACGGGATGAAAAGTCCTTTACACCCCTCACGAATGACTCAAGATTCAAACACTGGCTCGTTGGCTTCAAGGCTAAACTCGAGGCATACGACATCGACACCGAGACATTCCTTGATGAAACTTGGCCTCCAGCCACGCTTGTGGGTTACACCCGTGATCTCTACGTCAAACAATGTGCCTTCTTCTGGGTACTAATGTTGGAAGTCTTCAAAAGTGACCTTTCTGCGTCGTGTGTACACAGCCATTCTACCACTCGTGATGGACGCAAGGCACACTTCGATTTCGTAAACCTTCACAGCCAATCAAAAGCCAAGGTATATAACAACTCGACCCAGCTACAAGCGTTGCTAAAGTTGAATCTCAACAATTGGAAGGAATTCAAAGTGAAATTCATTACACATTGGTTTGATGAATTAAATCACCTCAATAAACTTCGTCCTCCCAACAAGCCCCTTGAATACCATACCGTAAAATCAGCACTATGTCAAGCATGCTATTCCAGCTTTCAGCTAAGTGAACAGTTTGCCAAAGTCAAGGATCCAGGTGGGACAAATAGCACCGTGACGGATGCAGTCGCCGAAGCAGCTGCAATCCACGATCTTAAAATCACGCTCCTACTTGAAGCAACCCGACTTGATTCCCAGTCCGCGATGTCCGCTCCTCGGTCGACCGTACGTGCACATGTTCATGATTTTTCTTCTGAACAAAGCCAAAATCATGATGACTATGCTCTCCCCATCGAATTTGAGGGAGACTATCAAGATTATGCTGTATTTAAAGCTGGACGTACCCCTGACCCTACCACAAGGTTACCTACAAGCATATGGAAGGCCTTGTCACGTCAGGACATGAAGAGTTGGCTTAGTTTTTCCCCGGAAGGCAAGAAAATCGTGGTCGCCTCACTGCGACACGACTTACTTAACACGGACCAACCTGACCCCAACAGCGTCAAACCCATTACCCGAAAGGCATACCAACATGAACACTCGGTATCTTTTCAAGAAGACGATACTTCGACCAAGGATGAGCATGCCAATCCCGCAGCAGACCTACATCCTGCTGTAGAGAATGATCGTAGAGGCGTTTTCCATGCATCTCTAGGTGTATACAAACCAACGGCATCTTCGTCCAAGGACCAGCGACCTCTCAAGTCTTCTGTGTCACCCACGCATCCTGCTCGATTCCTTTCCGACAACCCTGACATTCAGTACAAAAAGGACGGTGACACCCAAATACCTGTAGGAACATCGACATATTCCGCCAATTTTCACCAGTGGTATACTCCTGAAGAAGATCTCACCTTTCCTAATGACAGCCCAGGAACGTCATACACATACCGCATACATAAAACTACGGTCACTAGCCCTGGTTTTGCGATGGTAGATTGCAGGCGCAAATGGGTGCATCATCGGCAATGATGCATGTCTCATCTCCAAGGATATCCCACCGCGATACTGTTAATGTCACCGGAATTAACAATCATCAGGTACAAAATATCCCCATTGCTACGTGCGGGGCATATTCCATGTCGAACAGAGGCCCCGTCATCCTCATTTTCAACGAGTGTGCCTATACAGGACGACACCCTTCTATATTGTCCTCCGGCCAGATGGAAGCATATTTTTCCACTGTCGACGACACATCTATCAAAGCGGGCGGCGGACAGGTCATCACCACCTCCGATGGATATGCACTGCCTCTTAGCATACGACATGGTTTACCATACCTTGCGATGCGAAAGTATACGACTGTTGAGTTTGACACACTTCCAATTGTTATCATGACATCCGAATAAGCATTGGGACCCATCCGTTCTCGATACCACAATCAGTGCGAAGGATGAACAATTTCTCCAGAAATATCCTCCCCAGGCACAGCAACTCCCTTATGCCGATTACGACGAATATGGGAACCCACGTTGCCTTGAAGGATTAGATATCTCTGTTTCCCCCGGGTCCTCCACGGTCACATCCCTCAGTTCGTATTCCAGCCAATCCACTCGATCTCCCTTCCTCCCTATTGATGATCATAGGGCCAACGATCGCTCCTTTTGGCTTACCTCCACCGACTACGCTCATCACGAACGTCTCGCATGCTGTGCGTTACCCATAGCCTCTGGGACAGTTACCGCGTTTCCGACGGATTGTACTGCCAGTGACACTACACGTATTGCAGCTACGCCACGCGAAAGATATCCCAACGAACATGACTACTTGTCCTTGAAACCTTTCTTCTGTTGGGTTTCCACCGATCGCATCAAGGCTACGTTTGAAAACTCAACACAATATGGTTCATTAGCGGTTAGTCCTGATGGAAACATTTTCAAACGTTTTCATTCCCCTCAACCGGCCATGAACGTTCGACCCTTCAATGACGATGTTATGTCCGATGCTGTCTATTCAGATGTCCCAGCAATTGATGGTGGCTCCAAGATTGCTCAGATCTTCTTCGGCCGCAAGTCACATATTATTCACGTTGAGGAAATGCGTACCACCGGCGACTTCCTATCCTGCTTCCAGAACTTTGTTCGAAAATGGGGCAGACCCATTCGTCCTCCTTTGCGACCACGGTAATTATCAATCCAGTAAGAAGGTCGTCGATTACCTCAAAATGTTATGGATTGGACTCTGGCAAAGTGAACCGTATCACCAACACCAGAATCAATTCGAACGACGATACCAAACGTTCAAGCGCATTGTCAATCGCGTCATGGATCGTACAGGCACAGCCACCACACCTATGGCTACTATGTATGACATACGTCGCGGGTCTCCTCAATGTTGTTTCTGATCCTACGCTGTCCGATAAACAGCCGATCTTCATTGCCACCGGTACACTTGGCGACATCAGCGCATACACCAGTTTCTTCTGGTTTGAACCTGTGTATTTCAAAACCAATGACTCTCCTTTCGGTACCCAGTCTACCGAACGACTCGGTCATTTTGTTGGCATCGCCGAACATGTTGGCAATGGACTCTGCTTCCGAATCTGGGATCCCATTACCAACAAGTTACTTGACAGGTCCGGTGTCCGATCTGCTCTTACGCCTGAATCATGTAACAAACGCGCGGGCCTATTTACTGATGATGGTTTCATCAAATGGCGTAACGCCAAGGATTCCTTGCCTCGTTTATATGCCACTGGAGAAGCTCCAGCACTTAAACATGGGGAGCATACCAATCAGAACAAACTCATTGACGAGTCTACGAAACCACATAACTCAGTTCCCCCTAGCGTTTCACCCGCTGATTCCGACACTGCCGATGACACCGTCCCATCTGTACCCAACAAACAACCAGATACTGCGCCCCACACATCTGGCACTCAAACTATTCTTCAACCACCCGCCCACCCCTCGTTACCGAGCTTTCTTTATAAGAAGGTCGATGACAGCCCAAGCTGGTCACCTTCTCCACTCCCTAACAACTATGGGGAGAGTCTTGATGGTCCTCCTACGACACACATCTTCAGCAAGACATCCTGATGGCGTTCTCCTTACTGAAGATGATTTTGACCCACCGGAATTAGCATACTTTGATGTTAGTGACGTCACAACTCCACACACCAACCCCGCTACTCCTTCAGTAGACCCATCACAGGTAGTTGTTACCGACGAAGAAGGTAACGCACAATTTGACGATGACGGTAAACCCATTACCATTCCTACGATCCCGATTGCCGATCTACAAGGACGATCCTTCCTTGTAACCAATCCAGATGGCACCCGGAAGCGTCTTACCATTGTCGATGTTGAAGACAGCCTTGAACGCAACAACGACTTCATCAAGTTCAAGTGCAAACACTCCGATGACAAACTCAATGATATCATTGCATACAATGATGTCATGAATTACATACATCGTGATTCAACACAAGAAGACGGCAAACTCTGGTCGTTTCGCCGTATCCTAGGACACCAAGGCCCACTGGATAACAAGCATCCTCAATACAAAGGTTCCAAGTATAACCTCTGGATTGAATGGGAAAATATGGAACGCACATATGAACCTCTGGCCAATATTGCGGCTGATGACCCTGTCACCGTTGCAAAATATGGGAAAGACAACAACTTGCTTGACCTTCCGGGTTGGAAACGCCTCAAGCGAATCACCAACCTAGCACAACGAACCAAGAAACTTGACCGACTCGTACACCAAGCCAAACTACGTTCTTTCCGTACCACTCCACAGTATCAATATGGATTCAAGGTGCCTCGTAACCACGAAGAAGCCCTCCAATTTGATCAAGCCAACGGAAACACCAAATGGGAAGATGCCACCACTCTGGAAATGACACAACTCAATGAGTACAATACATTCATTGATAAAGGCGTGTACAAGACAAGCTCCATTCCCCCGGGATTCCAACAGATCAAGGTACACATGATATACGCTGTCAAGCACGACGGTAGACACAAGGCTCGCCTCGTTGCTAACGGTAATCTCACTGAGGCCCCTATCCACAGTGTTTACGCAGGTGTCGTATCTCTCCGCGGCCTACGGTATGTACCTATTCCTGGCTGAACTCAACGACCTAGAAGCATGGGGCACCGACATAGGTAACGCCTACTTAGAAGCAGTTACCTGCGAGAAAGTATGCATCAAGGCAGGTCCCGAATTCGGATCGCTGGAAGATCACCTGTTGATCATTTACAAAGCCCTATACGGTCTCAGGTCTTCAGGCAAGTGCTTTGGAGACTTACTCGCGGCTTGCCTCATCGAACTCGGCTTCGAAAGATCCCGTGCAGAACCGGAAATATTCCTCAAACCCAGAACAAACAAGCATTGTGAACGTGTATATGAGCTCATATGCACATATGTCGATGACCTATGTCTCTGCATGGCAGATCCCAATTCCTTCTTGAAGATATTGCAGTCGTCACCATATAACTTCAAACTGAAGGGATCCGGACCTATGAACTTTCACTTAGGTTGTGGATTTGAGCTGCGACGAACATGGTGTTCTATGCATGAATCCCATAAAGTTCATCGAAAAGATGGAAGCGTCTTACGAAACAAATGTTCGGATGCAAACCTAGCACTAAGTTCCAATCACCCATTGCGGAGAACGATCATCCCTGAATTGGACTCCTCAGCCTTTCTCGAAGAAACCGGTATACAGAAATACCAAAGTATGATCGGTTCATTACAATGGATCATCGCTATTGGCCGTTTCGATGTACAAACAGCCGTGATGACGCTCTCGAGTTTCAGAGCTCAGCCACGAGATGGGCATCTTGAGCGTGCAAAACGTATCTATGGATATATCTCCAAGTTTAGACATTTTAAAATCAGATTCCGCGTGGAACCACCCGATTTTATATTGACTAAACCCGACACCATCGACTGGTCCAACACCGTCTATGGGGAGCATTCTGAAGAGCTACCCGACGACGCTCCTGCACCGCTTGGAAAGACAGTAGTGTTGACACATTTCTATGATGCCAACCTCATGCATGATATTCTCAGTGGTAAAGCTGTAACTGGCATTCTTCATTTCGCAAACAAGACTCCCATGATGTGGTTCTGGAAGAAGCAGTCTACTACGGAAACAGCCACCTTTGGAGCTGAATTTGTTGCAGGAAGGACTTGCATCGAACAGATCGTCGATTTACGCCACTCATTCCGATACCTAGGAACACGAGTCCATGATGTCTCGTATTCTTGGGGTGACAACGAAAAGATGATCCAAACGTCAACCTTCCCTTACGCAAGGTTGCACAAGTGTCATAATATTCTGTCGTTTCACTACGTACGAAGCATGATAGCGAGAGGTTTCATTTTAATGATGCACATCCCAGGTAAGGATAACTGTGCAGACATTCTCACCAAGCATTGGAGTCACTCAGTTGTGTATCCACTGCTCAGGCCCATCTTCCACTTCTGTGGTAATACCGGCGACCTCCTTCAGGATGATGGAAGCATCATGTAGAACGTGATGACCCTTCACAAGGAGACATGGGGAGTATTAAATTCCTTTCGTGACCAGAAGTACTAAAGCTACCAGAGGGTAGATTTCCTATTCGTACGAATCAATGAGTCCCGTATCAATCTAAGTAATCGATTCCCACGGCATATCAATTCCCACGGCGCATCGATTCCCATCGCGCATTGACAGTGAGCAATCTATGTTTCGCAATATTGCCATTGTTCTTCGGTGAGCAAACTCTGATTTCATAAAATATCACACGAGCTACGGGAGCAATTCCTGACCTTAATGATAAACATATCATGAAGTCTTCCTAACGGAACAAGAGAAGAAAACCGTTGGCGTGTGATTCTCACACAATACATATACATGCATACAGATATATATGGTCAACGACTAATACATGTACGGAAATAATCAGCGAGTAATCTCAGCACTACGCAACAGCAGTTGCAACGTATTCATCTCAATAAAAGAGATATCTTGCATTTCAGCAAGATTTCACTTTATCTCATACTTTTAACATTCAACTGATTTAAATCCCAAAATTCACACTAGTTGCTATCAACTACTTGTAATCTACATACTAAGGTCTGTCTCGCTGCAATCTGAATAAGTCACAGCAAGAAGAGATCTGGCGTCTCCCTAGCTTCGCCTGTAGTCCGATTGTCCGTTGTGAAAGTATCCAAACACATTTATCACGCGTAGAGTACAATCGTTCGTCTACTAACACACTAACGCAGCGTTGCTGTTCCTCAGAAGCCTGTGAATCAGTCTCTCAGCGAATCGGATTCAGAAGGAAAATAATAGTTCAGAGGCAATCCGATCGTGACTTCCCACGAACCAATTTTTCAGAATCAATACATACAGCGAAGAAGGAGGGCAACCAGTACATTGGAATGCTTTATATTCAGATGCTGTCACTTCTGTGTGCTGGAGGTCGTCAATTGTTGTTGTCTCGAAAGACTCCTTCCAATCTTGAGAACAAGAGCAGAAAGTGTGAAAATGAAATTGACCGACGTATTTACGCCATTGAGTTGTTGTTGGGTATGGAAGAGTTCCTAAAGTATGCTGGAACGTTTGACGAGGTTTTCAAACAAGACAAGAAAGGTGTTTTGAATGTTGACAAAATGGTTGTTCTTTTCATCAACTGTATAAATAACAATCTTCAACGAAGTAAGGGAGAGGGTAACAATTTGGTGAAGAATCACATGTATTTTCATTTATCACAGTACATGAGATTATTTGGTCCTCCAACTGGGTGGGACTCTGCCGCGAGTGAGAGCAATCATAAAACTGAAGTGAAGGCTCCTGCTAATAGAACTCAACAAAACAAGTCCACACTTATCAAGCAAACTTGCAACCAAGTGATGGAGTATTGAACTATTGATCAACTTGATCGTGAATTTGATTTGTTTGAACATAGACCCATAACCGGACCAAATCATCCTAAGGAGGGTGGTTGGTCAGGTGGGTCTTCGTTTTGGATTGGTGTGATGAATGGTCTCCCTTACATGAAGTGGGATGAAAAAAAAAACTCAAGTTTACCCTGGTTTCCATCTGATGTTCTCAAATTTTGTTGTGACGTGGTCCTACCGGCTGTGGGCAGCAGCAAGGTTTTTGGAACCACGGAGCACAATAGGTATGACAAATCTCGCGAGATGAAATTATTGTTTCGTGCCCACCCATCGTTTAAGTCTGATTCTGGACAATTGTCCAATGTATGGTACGACTGGGCTAATTTTCAACTCGACCTCCTTGATGGACGTGGACTGCAAGTTTATCCATGTCAGATTCTGTGCCTGCTTTACCTCGAAGGTCCTTTCCCCGTGGGTAGCTCCGTTAGTGGTTTCAAATTAGTGCACGATGGTTATTATGCCGTTGCTCGTTGCTTTGTTTCTGCAGACCCCATACCAAGCAAGAGGGATAAAGGAAAAAAACACCATCATGCGTTGGTAAAGCAAGGTGAGCTGCGGAACAAATTGTATTTGTTCAACTGCAACGCCATTGAGTCCGAAGCTGCCGTTGTTAGAAACCATGGTAGTCCTGACCAATATTATGTGCTGGGAAATTGTGAACAAAGGTTGTTTAATTTCCGTGAGACAATGGCTTCACTGGAAAAGAAGAATTTAGAATCAATAGTACGAGATGGTGAAAACATCACATGACTTGAATGAACAAGTTTATTATCAGATATTTGTACTTAAATTTATTTTCCGTATTTTTCATTTTTCCACTATACCGCAACGCCGTTGCAGAAAATTGTTCATATTTAACAACGTTGTTTCAGGAAATCCCTTTTTTTGTATGTTCGATGGTTTACTACCACTGTACAATCCTACCCACCTTTTCATGTGTAATTTTCGTTTTTCTATTTTCTGCAACGGCGTTGCACCAAATGCCCTTTTCCCGTATTTTGGATGGTATACTAGTACGGTACAGTCATACCCCCCTTTTCATGTGTATTTTGCGTTTTTCTATTTTCTGCAACGGCGTTGCACCAAATGCCCTTTTCCCGTATTTTGGATGGTATACTAGTATGGTACAATCATACCCCCCTTCTCATGTGTATTTTGCGTTTTTCTATTTTCTGCAACGGCGTTGCACCAAATGCCCTTTTCCCGTATTTTCGACGGTATACTAGTACGGTACAGTCATACATTCTTTTTCATGAGTATCAAGTTATTATTATAATGGATTACTTCTTAGTATAGTTTTGCGCGATACATAGGCGCTCATAATATAACACCCTTCGTATTTGGGATTCAAA